>CATIWM010213584.1:0-12157 GCA_949671775.1 Mallotus repandus
AAATAATATCAAGAGTTGATATTATATTCTCATTGCCAATTAAACATGAACCTAGTAAGTCACACCTAAAAGAGTTTTTCCATATCACTTTATTAATCTAATTATTGATTAAAGAGTTTAATCAATTAATTAAGATTAATGGAATTGAATTTATACTTTGAGCAATGATTCTAGCATATCATGAAATCTAATTCCACCAAGAGTTTAATTATTAAATACTTGATTAATATGAGATATTAATTAAAGTATTAGATAATGAATATATGTTGTTTCCTTATGGACTAGGATTAATGGCCTAGGCCCAAAAGAGTTTTGGCCCAAAGATTAATCCAAGGCCCATTAACATAATGTAGGCCCATTAGTTTGATGGAATGGGCTTGAGCAAAGTGTTGGCCCAACTAAAAAAGGCCCAAGTCCATTAACTAGGCCTTGATTTATGGATTAGGCTTGGCCCAAGAGTTAGCCAAACAACCAAGCCCATGTCCATTTATCAATTTAAGTCATTTTGGCATGTTAGGAGATATTTTCTCTTATGTGTGTTTAGTTGACTTTTGGGGCATATTGGTTAGTGGGATGTGTAGAGAAAATATATGTGGATTAAATACATGAGATGTGTTTAATATATATCTACATCTATTCTCTAAACTTATTAGATATATACATAAATACACTCTTAACCAAGTCATGAGGTGGCATGCAAGATGGTTTCCTAATGATGGAAGTATAAGAGATATTTGTATGTACATGTCTAAATTAAACCTAATTTCTCTACATATATATATCACCTTAAGAAGAGTTTTTAAGGGAAGTGATAGATGAGATTTCATATCCATTAAGTGTTAGTGGAGATTGTAGAGACAAGAAATAAACCAAAAGGAAACCAAATGTATACCAAAAGTATACTCTTATACTTGTTAGTAGAATCAAGTTAGTTCAAGCTTCTTAGGTCATAAGAGAGGTGCTTAGAACCATACTTAATTGAAGGAAAGAAGGTGATTAGAGGGCTTTGGTGTTTTAAGCTAGAGGCTATACACTTGGGTGGCTCAGCATTGATTCAAGAGAGCAATCTATTGTAGTAGATTACTTGTAGTCTACATCAAACTCTTAGGAAATTGTAAGTATTACGCCAATATAATTTCCTAAGTTTTATGTTTATACATGTTGTTGTACATTAGCTATGTGTTTAAATGCAAAATGGATCTTGGGGGTGGAAATTCTTCATATGATGAAGAGTTATGAGAAAGTAAATTTTTAAAATTTACTCTACTTAGGTTAGTGCTCACCACACTATACTAAAGCCTAAGTAGCATAACTGATTTCCTTCATCAATGTATGCCAAAATAATAGTGTGGAGATTGAATGTGGACAAATAAAAGTGCAAGGGAAATCTATACCAAAATAAAAGTGCAGGGGGTAAAATAGGAGTTATGCCATCTATATTCTATTTGTTAGGGATAAAATTAAAATAAAATTTTTATAAATTTTTATATTATTTTTCAATTAAATCCTATGAAAAAAAAATTTCAATCAAATTCTGTAAATTTTAATTAAATTATTAGTTACATCGACAATGATAAATAAAAATAATTAATTATTTTTAAATATATAATTTCAATTAATATATCATAAATGAAAAAATATTTTTTATAAGGATAAAACTCATTTGATTTTGTCAATATTATAATTTTTGTTAAATTTCAAAAAAAATTATCCAAGTATCAAATTAAAATTAGACAAATTTCAAAAAACTACTTTTTCATGTTAGGCTAATTTATAATAAATATTTGAACAAGTAAAATAAGTTAACATATTTTCATTATAATTGTAATTGTTATAACAAAATATAATTAATTTAAGATAAAATATAACAAAATTTTCTATTTTATATTAAATTAATTATATTTTTTAATACAAACAAAATTATTAATTAAAATATATCATTCTTCAAATATTTATTGTAAAATAGCCTAATTTAAAAAATATTTTTTAAATTGTCTAATTGAAATAAAATTGAGTTTAAAATTTATTTAAAATATAACGTAAATTATAATGTTGACAAAACTAATTGAATTTATCCAAGAATAAAAAATTTATTCATATAAGATATATTAATTAAAATTTATAGAATTTAATTGTAAAAAAATTGTATAGGATTTAATTCAAAAATAATATAATAATTTATAAAAATAATGGTAATGTTATCCCTAACAAATAAAAAATAAAAGTTATAAGCCCTATTTTACCCCTTGCACTTTTGTTTTGGTTTGAATTTCCCCCTGCACTTTTATTTCTTTACATTGAGTCGCCACACTATTATTTTGACATACATTGAATCCTTAATTTGATGGTGTTTAAAATTGCAGTCAAGTTAATGACTCAATGTAAACAAATAAAAGTACAAAGGAGAAATTCAAAATAAAATAAAAATGCAGGAAAAAATTGGTGTTATGCCAATTTAATTTCTTTATGCTTTAATCAACACTAAATGATTTTTTTTTTCGGAAATTGTGGCATTAAATAAAATGAACTATATATATACACACATATCGAATTAGTACTTTCCTATGATTCAAAAATTAGCACTTTCCTTATGCCCTAAAGTTGTGGGCTTAATTTCACTTTTATAAATATATCCCCTCTATTTTACCATATTTCTCTACTTTTCCCTTGATATTTAAATTTATATGAGTTGCCAAACCCATATTTAGCCCCTTGAACTTATAGTGAAAATCCTTATTTCCATCTGAACTTTATAAATGACCTTATCGACACCTAAATTTTTATTTTTTGTACATTTTAAACACCTGGAAGGCACTGACTGACTGGAAATGAAAGCGTGGCTTTCACTTACTTTGAATACTAAAAAAAGTGATCCACATCATCGCTGTCTCCGAGTTTCCCCATCTCACCCCTGCCCAATTCGCCACCCTAGCGCCTCCATTGCCACCACCCGCTTTATTTTTCGGTGCCACTGATCTTAAGTCCTTCATCTATAATTTCATCCCTCTACCTATTGTCCGTGGCATCTAGCTCTCTCAGGGCCTTTCTTTTTTTGCCTTCTCTGCGATCAAATACATTCGCTGTAATCAAGATTTTATCACTTCAAAATCTTCTTCTCCTCGTTCTTAGCTTGGACTTGACGGTATAATTCTTGATATTTCAGCTCTTCTTTTTCTCATACTCACCACTTAGGATGGTTAGCGAGAGAGAGCTTTCCTATTTTCGGACTGAGAGTGAGTTTATAGTCATGTAATTTTTTTTTTAAAAAAATGACGATGGGGATGCAAATTCAGAAGTAGATAGGTTGTATGGCTGGAATTTCCTACATATCTTCGACTGCCACTAGATTCTCACCAGCAAATACCTTTACTCCACCAAGCGTCTTCCTGCTTCTAATGTTAGTTTTATCTCTCTCTTTTTTTTTCCATTTTTTGCCTTATTGCTCAGTAAATGTAAATGAAGATGGGTTGGCAGGGCAGTATAAATTTGGTTCAAGAAGTGGTGCATTGGTTGTGGAATTTAATGGATGTGACAAAAATATTTTAGGGTTTATTACAACCTTTGATGTTCTTACCATACTTTTGTCGCAGAAGAAATTTGTTTTAAGGATCTGCAATCTTTGATGTTGTACAAACAAGATCATTAGTAATTGAATCTAGGATCTAACCAAACCATTTTCTCTCGCGGCCAACTTGTGTAGTTACCAATTACTGGCATTTTTCTGTCAATACAATCTGAGCAATTTACATGTCGGGGAATGCTTCAGGTGTATGAATCAGTTTTAATTTCTCCAAGAAACAAGCAAAGAACAGTTAAAGAAAAAGAAGAAGAAAAAGAAAAAGAAAAAGAAGAAGAGAAGGGGCTCATTTTGTGTAGTTATAAAGTAGTAGAATATTTGGGTCCATGATGTCAAAACCTTCTCTTCAAGTTTCCAGATAACTTTGCTTTCGACTTTGATTACTCGTAGAGTTCAATATGGTCTCCTTTGGTTCCTTGACTTCATAGTCCCATGAATTTTGAATATGATTTTGTTACACCAAGAAAACTCACTTTTGGGTTTGGGTTACATTTGGATATTAACAAGAATACAAGTTTTTCTTCTAAGAAAGTTGCCTCCACCATCAAGAAGAAACTTAAAATTATTAGCAACGAGAAGAAGAAGATGTTAGCCTCTAAATTTTCTCCAACTCCCATTAATGGCGCATGTGTCCCATTTGCCAGCTGGATAAACTAATTCTTGTTCATCTCTCTATCTACATTTTTGTTGCTGTTCAGAAATTATTTTGCTTTTCAAAATTAGCATTTGAAATCTATAAATGTTTATAAAGGGATTTATGAAGATTTATATTTGGGTTTTGTACATATTATAAGGGATTTATTAAAGTACAGAGGAAATGACACATCAGCAATTTTTTTAGTCTCACTCTCACCTTTCGCGTTTGTTTGCACACAAGCTACCAACAAGGCAGTCAAGTGTTTAAAATATATAAAAAATAAAAATTTAGATGTCTATAAGGTCATTTATAAAGTTCAAGTGAAAGTAAAATTCTTCACTACAAATTCAGGAGGCTAAGTATGGGTTTGGCCTATATCAGCACATATTTTGGTACAATGACAATACTCCATAATAAAACAACTTGAAAAATCAGGATCAAATCCTTATCCGCTCTCTCCAAAAATTAACATACTAATAATTTCTACTAAGTCAAACAATATTAAATTTTTTTTTTTACATACTTCTTTAGTAGAATTTTTCATTAAAAATGCCGTTAACAAACAAAAAAGTACCAAAATAATCTTTCAAGTAAATACTATTTTTCTCTTAATATTTAAAAATATTTTTATTATTAAATTAATTTTTATTAAAATTTATGTTAATGATTGTAAAATAATAATTATACCCTTTAAAATATAAAATATCTAATTTTAATTTTCAGCTAATTAAATTTGAATTAATTACTAATTAATTACTCTTAATCTTAAAATATATCTGCATAAGATTTAACTGAAAATATTTATGTTCCATAAAGAATTTAATCAAGTTAATTCTCTTTTGAATTTTAAAATTTAATTTTTGATTTGATTGTTAGTTTAAAGTATAGAATATAGAAAATATATTTATGAAATAAATATAATACTTTTAAGTAATTTAATTTATATATCCAATAATTTAAAGTAACAATTTAAATAAAAATTAGATTTTAAGGTTAGAAAGAGAATTTATGTGATTAAATTTTTAATGCAATATAAATATTTTAGGTTAATATTTAACTAGAGATAAAGATTAATAATATTTAATTGGTATTTTAATTAAAATTTTGATTATATTAAAGTTAAAATTTGGTATTTTAATGTGTCCTTTAATTAATGTAAGACAACTTTTTTTTTGGAATAAAAATGTTAGACCTTACACTACTACTTTTTTTGAAAAAGAAAATAATTTAGGAGAAGTGAAAGATAAAAATGAGCCTCTTAAAATGACACTACTTGAATTTTAATTAAAATTTCAATTTAAGATGGATAAATTTTTAAGATATCTAAACATATAAGCAAAACAATCTCTTAAAATTCAATATTCTGATTTAAATTTAAAATTGTATTTACCAAATATTCAATATTCTACTTTAGGGAAGATATGTAAGTTGTATATATTCAATGAGTGTATTAAAAGCTGCAGCCAAAAGATCAGACATTAAGCATTGGCTTAAAACGTTGAGAGGGTGTAATCCATTTGCGGGTTGCAGCAGAAATTCAAGTGGCAGAGCTCACTGCAGGAAGAAATTAAAAAGCGGAAACTCGTCCGAGATCTCATTCAATCTTCTGTTAAGGGTCCTAAGAGCTTGAACATGAGGCTCATCTTCCTCCACTGCTATTACTTTCGCAAAGCTTCCTTCTCCAAGAAAGTCTACCACCCGGTTCGCAGCCTCCAGTCCAGTGACATAAGACTTTTCCTGTTACAAGTAAAAATGCCAAAACATAGTAAGATCATTCTTTTGCATTTCCTCTTGTATGTTTAATAAAAAAATTGGAAGCAATTGCAACCTGTGACCATGATCCATGCCGGGTTATAATCCAATCTCCAGCCATGAACAAATTTGGGAGAGATGTAGAGCCACGCATCATATATTTATATGAACCTTGGAGAGACAAATAGCTTATGATATAAGATAAGCAAACATATTTTAATGCGTATGGTATCATTGCCTAAGCAAACTAATTATGTTGATCTTAATTACATGGTCCAAGCCATCGCAGAAGGGTATGCTGTCTAAAGAATTATTGTATTCCGAGAGCTCAACAAGCTCTTATAACACTAACCTGGAAAGAAGTGTGTCAAGGATTTTGGAAATCTCGAGATCTCCTTATCCATCACTGTAGCATTTTCAAAGTCATCGATGCATTTGGAGAGACAAGACATTGCTTTTGTAACTACAAGTTCATCCTCAAGTGCTAACAACTCATTGGCATGATACTGCATACAGACGCACATTCAGAGGATGCAAAGATAAAATATTTACTTACAATGCAGGTGGTAGTTAAGGTTTATCTACTTTACAGCAGGAAAAAGAACGGCAGGAGAAAAAGAAACAGTACTCACAAAATCAGCTCACACTGTTGTCACTTGACTATCTTTGTGCTCATCATGAAGCGCATTCAAGTCGAAAAAGGTCCATGAAAATGAATCATCATCCAATCCAGAGCAAGCATTGCTTGTACAGGGAATCTTGACCTGATATTACAGGAAGTTTATGAAATAAAATCCATAAAATGGATCGTCTGTTTAAATGAGTTTGACTTGCTTGAATTGAAACCTCCGGTTCCCATAAAGAAATGACGGTTTAAAGTAACATAAAAAGAATGGCCAAAATAAAAAAGAATATTTGGCCTAATTAACAGTAATCCATGTAGCCAGTAAGGCTTCAATGAGTTGAGTTGAATACTGTTCTTGATGTACAGATTCCTGTGAGCAAATATTTTTGGAAAAGTCTACTCAACCAATAAGCGAAGCACATTTTACGAACTTTGACATATCTAGAAAGTGACTAAACAAAAACTGCTTCATATCAGAACTTTTAAAATATGCTAAAAACCAAGGGCGCATATAAAAGCAGATCAGACCATCTGGTCCAGCTATTACATTGTATCTATACTCTCTTCATGTTCTTTTAATTCATTTGTTGTTTTTAATGTGTTCTTTAGGATAGTAAGAAATATGTAAATGGGATGCTAACCCTGTAAAACCAGAAGCAACTAAAATGTGAGTCTGGAAATTTTTTTTTTTTCCTTATAAATTATACAGAAGGAGACGCTGAGTAACCATTCTGACCAGTCTAAATTATAGATAGGTGAATTTTTCCCTGGAGACATCATTCTTCATGTAAAGAAAATCCAAAGTCTGATGTGGCTTTGAGAGGATCAGAAGTGTGTGGGGCTAGTTCTAATGAATCTGTTTCTCAGGCTATCAGACAAGACCTTTGTCTTTGAGCCATCCTCTAGAGGTCAAGGACATTCCTTGACCCATTTCAAGTAGGATGGATGAGGGACAATCATCATAATTAATAATGCTGCCGGGAGTTAGAACTTAGAAGCAAGAAGAGAACATTAGCCCAGCTTCCAATGCATCAAGCATGAAGCATCTAAGAAGGAAATGTTTGAATGATATTGAGGTCATGTCCACATAAAGGGCTTTCAGTATAATGGTACAAGACGCAAGGGGATTACTAAAAGGCACCCTAAGAATAATATATTACCTCCTTAAAGATGTGCTATGCATTTGTCAAGTGCATAATGCTGAAAAGTTCAGGAACAAACCTTTCTGTCAAGTTGAAGTTTACAGGTGAGCACGTCAATGGCAGCCAGGTTCAAAACTTTCAGAAACTCCTCCCGTGTACATAATGCTGCACTACAGAGAAAGTAATTACCAGTTAAAACAGGAACAAAATTACATTCACTCTACTTAGCAAAGTGGTTTTGGAATTCACCAATTCTTATTGGTTGAAACTTTGAGTAGAGATTATGGAGCACAAAGCCAAAAGTTTAACTTACAAAATATAGGGACAAGTTTCATATAAGTAAAAGTGAAGAAAAAAGGGTTATGCAAAATGGGTTTTGGAATAAAAAACCTATTCTTAACAAGCTCCTGAACTTTGGTGATTCCAATAGCCAAAATAACTGCATCGGCATTGACAGTATCATTGCTGCAAACCACTTTTGAGATGCAACTTGTTTCTTCGTTAATTATGAGATCAATCACTTTTCCAGCATTCACAAATTGACAGCCTTTGGTCCTCAGCAAGTCCATCCATGGTTTGAAAATCTTTGCTTTGATTGTCCCACGACACCATACCATATCAAAATCTTTCTGCAATAATTGACAAGAATCATATTTGTAAACTATATTACAAGGAAACCCAAAATCTATAGAATTAGTGCCTAAAATTGTCGCAGATTTATGTGATGTCCATGAAGTATAATCACATCTCTTGGAGATTTCAGAACTGATCTAAGCAATATCTTATACCATGCTTTTTTAGCTTAACTCCTTGACCATGGAGATTTCATTCAACTCTTGTAGTAGATGTCATTTTTCAAACAGATCCCTTCATACATCCTAGACTATATTCAAATCTAAAAGTGAATACGAATTAAATTTCATTGGTCGAATGAGATCATTCTCATAATATGTTCTGCATAGCTGCTCAATCTTTTCAATATAGTGGTACCTAAAAATCTGGTAAGATAGGGAATATAAATACATCTGCATCAGAATTCTATTATTGTCTATATAATTGATGTTATTCAAATAATGCAGAATACGATAGTAACTTATCTTAGTTCATTTTAACATAAAAAAGAAGTGCACAACTTTACAAGCATAATTAATTTACTTTAGGACCTGAATGTTGATCCTACAGTTTCTTAGCTACAATCAAAAGCAAACAATTCTATCATACCTGGTGAGCAAGAGAGATATAGTACAGCATTCCAAGTGTGGCAGCTGCGCTACATTGCTCTGCGGGGGCAAATAAACCAACTTGAAGCAATGGACCAAAAACATTCCGGTAAATCCTTTCTGAGCAGCCAAACTGTTTGAAAAGTTCCCTTGCAGTAACTATCAGTAAACCTCCAAATAAGACACTTCAACCACAACGATCGAGTAGAGGTAACAAGTAATTTTTTTATTGTTGGAAATCTGCAGTTGCAACAGAAATCCTTACTTGAATCGTATTTTCTCCAAGCCGTATCAGTGTTGTCAAAGTCAATCACTACAAAAAGAAGGTGTGTATGGATCAGGAGTGAGCAGAAATTACAAAGAGAACACAAAATTAACCTTGACAGATTGGTTAAATATCAATTGTATAAAAAGAAATATCTTAACTTGGACACGGCAATCTAATTGTGTTTCTTTAGCAAAGAAATGAATGCCAGACATTATATGCTTGAGTATGTGCAATGCAAAACCAGCAATCACATACACTAATGAATTGCGACTCATGGTATCTTTATAGTTTGTGAGAGATAATAATAACAAGATACAAATACCACAGATGGTAGATAATTTGATAGAGGTTTGTGAAGGTACAAAGAAGTTGCAGCACTCATGAAGGTACTGCCTAACTTAATGGTCAAATTTAATTTTATTGTAAATTTTGCTAATCAATTATCTATAATTTGAACAGACAAATATAAAGAGACATGACAGAAGGGACAATGCATAGATAACTAAATAAGTAGAGATAGATTTATTGAAAACTCTTATAACAAATGCCTATCAAGAAAAAATGGTATACCAGCAGCCATTACAGGAAGGGATGTTAATCTATCCAGCAAGGGGAGCCTTGTGAACTGCACAAACACAGCCAAGATTATTTTTGCAAGTCAAAATACATATATATATATATATATATATATTTTTAATATGAAATAGGACTTGGAGAGATGCGCTTAACGACATACTTGAGTATAGTATAATGTCCCCAATGGGGTAGGCAACTGAGGCTGATCTTGGAATACTGGAAATTCAACCTGCAGAATGATGTTAAGACATCTCAAAGAAACTTGAGCTTTATTTTGTAAATTTTCATTATCATTCTAATAGAATCCGTTCTAATAGAATTTATTCTACTACAGTTGATACTATTGATGAGGCTGATTCGTTCCAACAACAACTTGAAAGGAACTTGTTATCGCTACCATACCTCCAATCCTTCTGAGGAATAAAGTGCAGACCGCATTCTGTTAGTGAAGGGTGTTAACTCCAATTCATTTACAAGGCTAAATATATTTTGGTATGGATTCCACAAACCTTAATTAAAACAATAAGAGAAAAGAGATTAGAGATTAATCAGACCCAGCTCATGGAAAACAATGAAATACTTTATATCATCTTCTCTTATTTGTGAAGGCCAGGTTTCATAAAACAGCTAATTAGAGATTAAACATAAATCATATTATCATATGCATTCAATTTCTTTTAAAGAAGAAGCAACAAAAACTCATAATTTACCTTGGATACCAACATCATCTGGACTACCAAAACCATTGCCATCTTCAAGAACAGTAACATCAAAACCCTGAAAACAACCAAAAACCAAAACCAAAACTCCAGCATATTACAAACAACACGGATTACACCAAGAAACAACAACAGTCTAAAGATTTTTAGATTGGAAACAGAGAAAAAGGAAAAGGACCTGGTTACAAAGGTGATGAGCAGCACCAAGGCCAGCCCAACCAGACCCAACAATGACTACTTTCTTTTTCTTGCTGACATGGATTTGTTGGGTTTCAGCAGCTTTGCAAGAAAACCCATGTCTGTATCCTCTGTTTACAGTGCAAGTTATGGGTGTAAATGTAAACCTCCAACAACCCAACATTTCTTTTCCCTCTCTTTTTAACTGTTTTTTCTTTTCCAACTGCCACTTTCTATTTCCTCTAGAAAGAGAAGCTGATAATTGTTGAAGACTAGAGCATCCAATTTATAGATATGTGTATAGGATCCTTGCCACATCTACGGTGCCTAAGTCCAAACAAGGCCCAACTGAAACTCTTCATTTCCACATGTTCATCTGATATTTTCATTTTGGGCAAATTACAATTTTTTCCCCTAATGTTTGGACATTGGGGAAACATTATTTACACTCCCACAAATCGTTTTAGCAATCCCATCATTATAATTGACAACTTTTTCATTGTTATTTTTCCTTTTTTATCATTAATTGACAAAAAAAATTTATATAAATTAAGTAATAATTTTACGTGCTATTATTTATTTTTATTTAATTTTTAGATGAATTGTTGAAATGTTTTGTAATTTAAAAGAACTATAAAATTATTATAAATTTAGATAATTTTAACATATTAAAAATAAAAAATAATATTTTTATATATTACAAAACTATAGATTTCTGTACTGTGAGAGATATTTTTATTTCAAAAATTATATATGTGAAATCTTTAAAGATTTAAAAAATAAATTTTACTTTCTATCTTTTCAATGTTGAATAGTTTATATTTAAATAAAATATATTTTATTCATTGACAAAGTGAAAGTGCATAAAATAAAAAAACTATTTCCAGAATGTCATGGAGAAATATAAAACTATATTTTCTACCAAAAATTTTTAAGGAAAAAAGTATAATTTTTTTAGAATTCTAATATTCTAATCATTATGTACTTCCTTTAGAAAGAATTAAAGAAATTAAGACTCCATTTGTTTGCGAAAAATATTTTATCTTTGAAAAATATTCTCTCTAAAAATATTTTTCAGAGAAAATATTATTTTTCAATGTTTGGCTACAACACTAGAAAATAATTGAAAAATATCATCTTTAGTGACATCAATATTTTTTTTATTATTCAAATTATCTCTTTGTAATGCACCTAATGTATATTTTTCACAAATTATTTCTTTATAATGTATCTAATATATTAATATAAAATCTATTTAATAATTAATCTATATAAAAGAATAGAAGAAAAAAAGAAGGGGATGAGAGGAAAAAATGAGAAAATAAAAATAAAAAAAAGGAGAGGAAAAAAGAAAGAGAAGGTAAAAAAAATGAGGAAAAAATTAAAAAAAAAAGAGGGAAAGAAAAAAATGAGAGAAGACAAAAAAAAAAAAAGGAGAAAACAAAAAGAAAAAAGAAAAAAAAA
>CATIWM010213588.1:0-17109 GCA_949671775.1 Mallotus repandus
GTATTATTGATTGGAATTGGTAGCTTTTCTAATTCTTAATGCTATTTCTCAATTAAATCCTAAGAGCTTGTTTAGTGGTTGTTAAGAAATAAGGTTTATTAGGTGATCTTATCTCTATTAAATTAATATTAAGGAAGAGCAGAATACTAGAGCTTGTTAGTGTTCATAACCAATTTATTTGAAGAAGTATAAATTTATCTATTTGTATTCAATGATCAATTTGAATGAATCACAACCAAGATATTCCTTTGACTAGAAGTTTTTAATATTTGAATTACTCTTTTTAATTTTCTACTTTTTGATTTATTTGTTTTAATTCAATTTTATTTTTCCATAAACAAAAATTCTCTCCTTATTTTTCTTGTTTCAAAAGCAAAATTCAGATTTATAATTTGATCAATCTCTTGGGAAACTACTCTACTCCAACTTTGCTACAAATATTTATTCATAGAGTAGAATTTTAATTTTGTTGGATTCGACACCCACCACATAGCAAGAAACAAATATCTAAAAAGCCTCTACCCTTAGTTAATCATGTAACTCGCAGCAAAAGAGTCTATTGACCTCCTGAAAAGGAAAAGGATGTCTCCAAGGGGAAAGAAATGTCAAGTGATATGGCTCTAACTAAGAAAGAAGATGATCAGGTTCTTAAGCACCTTAAGAAGACTTAGGCATAAGCCAATATTTGGGATTTGCTCATGGCCTCCAGAAAACACAGAGATGCTCTAGTTGAGGCTCTTAATGATGCAAAGATCACCACCGATGCTTCACCTTACGAAATGATAGCTTCTCTAATGAAAGCCCCTACTGATGCAATCACCTTCTCGGATGAAGATCTACCCCTTGAAGGAAGGGTCCATAATCATCCTCTATTCATACAAGTAATAGTCAGATCTAAGAAGACCTCATGTGTTATGGTAGATGATGGATTTGTCATCAATGTTTGCCCCCTAAGGCTGCTACACAAATTTGGAATGAATGTTGAAGACCTAGAAGAATCTAAAATGATTATTCGAGCCTATGATGACTCTAAGAAGCCAGTTGTAGGGACTTTCAAGGCAGTAGTCACTGCAAGAGATATTGAATCAGTAGCAGAGTTCACTGTCTTAGACATCCCTCTGACCTTAGCCCTACTACTAAGGAGGCCCTACTTCCATCCACTATGAGGCATACCTTCTACTGTACACCAGAAGATCAAATTCCCACTCAAAGATAAAGTTGTCACCAGTCTGGCTGAAATTAACAACATCATCGCTTGCTTGAACATAGTGCCACCAAGTTTCCATATCTCTAAAATCAACAAAGATTGGGTCGACCCAAAGGTTGCTGCAATGATGAAAAAGATAAAATACCTACCCGAAACTAGATTAGGTGGAAGGTACACTAGGATCACAGAATTCCCTTATTTTCAAGGATAAACCAACAGATATGGCTTGGGGTATGATCCTAAGAAGGGCACTGGAACTAAAAAGTCCACCTTTTTTATTCAACAAAGCTCAACTGAGGTCTACCAGGGACAGACAGAGAAGTGGGAAAAGGAAGGGGTTGAGAAACCTAGCTTTGAAATCTTCAAAGATGTCATTGACTCTGCTAATAGAAAATGCCAGCCAGAAGATATCACTAAGACTAATGTTAATGACCTGATGAAGAATCTGAGACTAGAATCTGAGACTGAGACCCTCAACTATGAGGAAGTTGCTGCATCCTCGAATCAAGTATTAATGACATTCTATTTGAAGATACTGGAGATGATCTCTGTACTTTTCCTTTATTTGAAACTAATGATGTAATGAACTCTAAAGTTAACGCAATGAAACCAAATTTTACTTACTTGTTCGATGTCCTTTCTAATGGTAGTGTGCATTGCATTAATCAAAACACTTGCATATTTGACATTTATTCCATATGCACTGAACCATTTAACATTGGCACAGAACATGAACCACACATTTTGCATATTTTGAAAGATGTTACCCCTTAAGAGAGGAGAGAAATTGAAAAAATATTAATAAAATATTCAAAAGTATTTGGTTGGACTTACAAAGACATGCCTGGCATCGACAGAGATATTGCTCAACACTACATCTCTACCAAAGAAGGGTGTAAACCAATAAAGCAAAAGCTGAGAAGACTCAGACCATAATGGGCCCAATTGGTAAAAGAAGACATCAAAAAGCATATCAAGGCTAAATTACTAGAGGTGGTAGACTATCTAGAGTGGTTTAGTAAACATCATGCTAGTGCCAAAGAAAGATGGAAGGGTCAGAATTTGTGTCGACTACAGATATCTAAACAAAGCATGCCCAAAGAATGACTTCCCTTTGCCTCACATAAATGTGTTGATAGACTATAATGCCTCTTGTGCAATGTATTCCTTTATGGATGGATTTTTTGGGCAATCAGATTCTGATTGCCATCATTGACAAAGCAAAGATGTCCTTCATAATAGAACGGGGTACTTACTACTACAAGGTATGTCTTTTGGCCTGAAAAATGCAGGTGCAACCTACCAAAGAATGGCAACAGCCATGTTTAATGACATGATACACAAAGAAGTCAAAGCGTACATAGATGACATGATGGTTAAGTCAGAAACCATAGAAGGGCACCCGGTTGCTCTTAAAAAATTCCTCATAAGGGTTGAAAAGACAACCTCGGGCTTAATCCTAAGATATGCATATTCAGAGCTACTTCAGGCAAGATGCTGGGGTATATTGTCAGCTAGAATGGAATCAAAGTGGATCTAGATAAAGTGAAAGCAATCAGAGAAATGCCAGTGCCAAAAATAGAGAGTGAAATAAGAGGGTTTCTAGGGAAGCTACAGTTTATAAGCAGGTTAATCGCTAAGTTAACAGTAGTTTGCAAGCCCATGTTCAAGCTACTAAGAAAAGGTCAGTCGATCATATGGAATGACCAATGTTAGCTAGCATTCAACAAGATTAGAAACTACCTAGCCAATCCACCAGTTCTAAAACCACCCAAGTCCGGGTTGCCATTAACCTTGTACCTAGCCATTGAAAGGAATGCAATCGGTGCAATGCTAGCCCAAGAGGTAGAAGGGAAAGCAGAACATGCAGTCTATTACCTGAGTAAGAAAATGCTGCCTTATGAGGAAAAATAAGTCAGGTCGAATAGATATGCCGAGCAATGGTATAGGCAATGAGGAGGCTCTGACATTACTTTCAATCATACAAGATTTAAGCTGTGTCCAAAATGGATCCTATGAAGCATCTTTACAAAGCTCCATCCCCAGTGGGAAAACTCGCCAAGTAGCTCGTTCTACTTATAGAATTTGATGTGCAGTATCTGACTAAGAAGATAGTGAAAGGGAGAGTAGTTGTAGAATTCTTAGCTCTCAACCCGATTCCAGATTCAGAAGAAATTCAACTAGACTTCCCAGATGACCTCAGCACAGCCATCGAGGTGCATGAATGGAGAATGTACTTCAACGGAGTAGTCAACCAATTCAGAGCAGGAGGCGGGATCATGCTCCTAACACCAGAAGGCAAAGTGGTGCCAATCGCTAAAAAGCTAGCTTTCAAAGTTACGAATAATGAAGCATGTGCACTTGGCATGAAAGCTTTGATAGCTCTGGGAGTGAAAAAATTCAAAATATTTAGGGATTCCATGTTGGTAATCAATCAGACAACAGAAGAATGAGAACTAAAAGAATAACACTTAAGGCCATACCTAAACCACAACCAAATAGCAGACGCACTCACTTCCCTAGCATCAGTATGGAAAGGACCAGCCAAAATGCCCATGAAGCCTCTAATGCTACTCAAATCAGAGCAACCTAACCATAAATTCCTTAGAATAGCAAATGCAAAAGTGGATAACAAACTCTAGTTTTATGATATATAGCAATATCTCACAAAGAGAATTTACCTTGAGAAGGTAGTCGAAAAAGACAAGGCAGTCATCTGACAACTGGCATTGAAATTCACATCACACTAAGGTGTATTATACAAAAGAACTTCAGACAGGATACAACTTAAATGTCTGGATGAGATAGTAGCTGCTAGGGTAATGGAAGAAGTACACGAGGGTGTTTTTCGTCCGCACATGAATGACACTATTCTAGCTAAGAAGTTAATGAGACAAGGGTTCTTTTGGATGACGACCATGGAAGATTGTATTAGATTCGTAAGGAGGTGCCACAAGTGTCAAATTCACAGGGACATCAACCATCTTCCCCTAATAGAGCTACACTCTATCTCTTCTCTATGGCCATTCTCAGCATAGGGGTTAGACATAATTGGAGAAATTCACCCGACAGCCTCAAACGGGCACATATTTATCTTAGTAGCAATCGACTACTTCACAAAATCGGTTAAAGCAGAATCATATGCAAAACAAGTTGCAAGGTTTATCAGGAAGAACCTATTCTGCTGATATAGGATCCCTCATCATATAGTTTCAGATAACAGTGTTCAGTTCCAAAGGGAAGTGAAGGAATTATTAAGGAGTCATAAGGTGGAACATCATAAATCCCCACCCTATCGTCCATAAGCAAACGGGGCAGTCAAAGCTGCAAGCAAAAACATCAAAAAGATCTTGTCAAGGATGACTCAGACCTACCGTGATTGGGTAGATAGACTACCATATGCATTATGGGGATATAGAACAACAGTCAGAACTTCAACAAGAGCCACTCCTTTCTTACTAGTATACGGATCTGAAGCATTACTCCTAGTGTAAATGGAAATTAAATCACTGCTAATAGCAATTAAATCTGAACTGCCTGAAGCACAATGAGCTCAGCAAAGGCATGATAGCCTCACTACTTTGGATAATCAAAGACTCAAAGCACCGTATCATACGCAGTTGTGTCAAGCTCGACTGGCTAAAGCCTTCAACAAGAAAGTCAAACACAAGAGTGTTAAAGTAGGAGACTAGGTACTAAAGGAAGCTAAATAGAATGTCTTAAACCCTAGAGGAAAGTTTAGGCCAAACTGGGAAGGCTTATATGGTTCAAACCGTTCTATCAAGAGGGGCTATCAAGCTGATAGATTCGTAAAGAAATGAGTTCTTTGAGCCTACCAGCACATACCACTTGAAGAAGTATTACGTCTAGAGAAAATACAAAAAAAATTTAAAAAAAAAGTAGAAAGAGAAGACCATGCTGAGTTGAAAACTAAAAAAAAGCAGCTCAGGCAAAAATTAGGCGATTCAAGAGAAAATACTTAGTTAGAAAACTTGAAGAGGCTAACTAAGGACAAGGGTACCATCAATTTGAAATATGCATAAATATCATTATGCTTTTCTTAAATGTATTCAATAAATATGTGAATGCTTATCAAAATCATGTAAGTACATTTGAGAAAATGCAATACATCATTATCATCTGAATCCATCGAACATGCTAAATACAATTTGCACACTTTTATTACATGCTTTGCAATTCTTACCTATTTGATCATCTCTTCTCTATATTGCCAGTTGCTATCATAGAACCTAAAAAAAGAAAAAAAATATCCCAGCTAGGTGTGATGAGCTCTGAAAAAGATGTCTTAGGCAAAAGAGGGAAAAAGAGAAATACCTAGATAGGCGCGAAGAGCTCTGAAAAGAGACGCCCTATGCAAAAGAGGAAAAAAATAAAATAAAAGGTGGATGAATTGGAATAATCAAACAAAATTATCACAGTTACAAGTGTCACACACAAGTCAGCCAATCCAGAATACAACAACAACAACACCCATCATTACAGAATACAACATATGGACATACGCCCAAATACAACACCATGAATCCATAACCTCGAGAAAATAATGCAACACTAGACAACTAGGGTAAAAAGCCTATACCTAGCCTCCTAACAAATACATCAGCCATGGGTGCCATTAAAAATAAGAGCTGAATTCACTCAGGCATCCCCATCATCAGAGCTAGGCCCTACATCCTCTGCATCCATCCAAAACGCTTGCTCCCTCTCCCACTCACGACTAGTGTGATTATACTCACTTTAAATTAGACAAACATCATGAATCACACTTCATGCATTCATAAAAACTTATGCATTTGCATAAAACAAGTACAAATCAAATAAAAGAAGAAAGCAGTACGCTATGTGTGCCAGTTAACTCCACAAAATACTCCTACGCACTGATCATAGCAGTATATCAACACTGAGCAATAGAAATAGGCACCTACAAAGAAAAAGAAATCAGATAATGAACAAAGCAAAGAAAGGGGAGAAACCTCACAGAATCAAGAAACTAACATGAGTAGCATCTGTAGGCACTACACCCAACAATGGTGTACCCGCTCCAGGCAAACAGAAACGAGCTCCCACTATTGTAACTATCAACCCATACAACATCAAAGGTGTCATACTCATAAAATCACTAAGAATGGCACTGCTAGGTCCCACACCACTGGCATGTGTCATCCCATCGATCCCAAGACCACTCTCCTCGACAAAATGAGAGGAATCTGATTTCCTTCGATGACGTCCAGAATTCTGTAAATTAAACTCTCATAACTCATGTCATTTACCATTTAATACTAACAGAATTTGTTACATGCTTACATGAAAATAGGAAAAACACAGCTCAGAAGCATACCAGGTTAAAGGACGCTACTCTAGAAGCAAAATAACCCTAGGATGACCACGAAGTCCCAACTCAAGAGCCCAAAGGCTGTGAAGGATCCGCCTGAGGAGGTGGAGGAGGAATAAACTCACTAGTCGTGACATTAATCAACTATAGTACTAGAGACATCATATAAGAGAAATGAAGCTCCCTTCAAGAAATCCTCAAAGGGACACCCTCTCCCAGCTTTGTCAAGGCCCTCTCTAACGAGCTCTCGACCCTAAAATATATGCCCAGGAGGAGCAATAGGAACTCTCCTAATAAATGGTCCATCCCACCAGCAATAGACCTGCTCACCCAGATACCACACTTTGTCAACAAGACTGGGCAACAAGACCATCCTCTGTGTTAGGCGCCAAGCCACTCCCATCTCAATCGACTAGTCCTGTCGCTTTATCCACCAGTATGGATGAATATACCTGAGAAACTCATAAGCAAAAGAATTGCCAAATAATAAGCAAAGCAAAGAGAATCTAGCCGAGAAACTCATAAACAAAAGAATTGCCAAATAATAAGTAAAGCAAAGACAAAATGCACTATACCTAAGCGTGGGCCAATTTACTCAAGGGATCCCTTGCATTTGCCGAACTCTCAATCAAACCATAAGTCCTCCTAATCCATCGCAGAAGACAGGGAAAACCACTCTCAGACAAATGCTCAATAGTGGGATGAGGAAACAACCCAAACACGTAAGTGTCATACATGAAATTTTGATTGTCCCTAAAATGGTCTAGTGATGAAAACATCTCTCTAAATATGACAAGTGTCTATTCATTCATATTGCCTCTGAAGCATGCTGAGAATCTGAAAAGCCAGAACCAAGCAAAATCAACCTCTGAATCATTAAGTTGCACCCTGATTTCATGAACTATGAAAAATCAGAGTGGTAATTCGCTCGTTTCAAGCAAATGTTGCTCAAAATGAGCAACTCATCAGACCGATGTTTAACTCATGAGATCGAAGTTCAACTTCATGAAAATTGACATTCAGTTTTACTAAAACTAACATCAGAAACACATCCGTAAGCCCTAAAAAATCTGAAAGTGACCCCAGAATAGTGCACCTAACCTCGAGAAGTAGCGCATGAGCGGATTTATAGCGCTTGATCACGCCCGAACAGATTTTGCTCATGCATGAAAATGGAAGCTGATTTTGACAAAACAAACCTTAGAAACACATTTGGAAGGTCCAAAAACCTAAAAGCACCCCTAAAATAGCACGATCGGAGCCCGGGAAGGCCTCATGACACATGCAAGAGCGTGTGATCACGCGCCCAACTCCGTGATCATGCATAAATACATGTGATCATGCACATTTTATTCATTTTTCAGACATTTTTGGGGCACATTTATTTATAAATAGGGGTCTCTACCTCCCAATTTGACAAGGCTAAAGCCTAGGAAACACCGGCAAGCGCCAAAAAAAGAGAGCGGGTACACACTGAAACACCGTCAAATTAAAGGCAGAGGAGCCCCAACCCACACACCTTTAACCCACTTTCTATGTTTTTCATAGGATTTTTAAACCAAACCCAACCATATATTTGTCAAAGAACATTTCAAAGGTATACAAATTTGCATTACACACGTCATTTTCAACCTCTCGATAAGGAAAGCTTGAAAATCTCTCGAACCTAAAGCTTCAAAAACACAAAACAAGCTTATCTCAGTCTCTACTTTATTTTGCTCATAATTAACTATAATTTTGCATCAATATTCATTCAATAAATACGAAAGCTTCTTATCTAAGCTTGAGCTTCAATTTTACGATCCAATGATGCAATCATCATTATTTACTGTTTATCTTATCATTTAGAAATGCTTTATAATAATTCCTACTAGAGCATGAACTATATGCATCTATTTAATCATTCATGATGCATCAATCGTCTTTATTGTGCTTATAAGCTGTCCGTGTGGATGAATAGATGGAATTGCACATAGTTGTGTTAACCTCTGTCTTGTAAGTGTCTTCTAGATTAGGACTAGATTTACGTTTCCGCACTTTTTCTCTTTCATATGCATTTACTAGGAGAGCCTTGCAAATAATTATGATGAATCTCTCATACTTCCCATTATTATCAACGTGCTTGTATGAATGCATTTATATCAACTATCATTACCGAAACTAGGGTGCTGCGGTAGCCACATATTGTGTATTAAAATGGGAAATAGTCAAAAAGTAAATGAGATCTCCTAGGCTCAGAATCTCTGCTGGGGACAATACTCGTTGACTGACCTGATGTCACCCCTCTCATCTTTTGCAAGTTTTCTAAAATCCAAGTGGTAACACAAAACACAAAGTGTCTCACATCCCTCCAAGACCAACCATTTATCTATGTCCCGTAAACGAAACAGATGTCCTGTTCGACAAAGTTGCCATGTCCCTCAAAATTTTTCCCACCTCGGTCGCTCACTGTGGCGACTCCATTAGAGACTCTGGTTAGAGAAACCAATTCAAAAATGATTATTTCTGATTACATGATACTCAATCATATGGAGCCCCTTACCATTGCATTTGCACTACACAATCACACATGCACTCTTAGTCCCTATCAACCGACAATGACAGAAAGTGATCCACTATAGTTCCACACGAGTCATAAGGTGACCAATTCAGATTTGTCACCTTTAGCCTTTACTCGTGGTTTCGCCAAACTAATTTGACCAAAGTCTATGACCCAAGTCCTTAAGGTGGGCAACCGGAGTTATTAAAAGAATGCTAAACTCACTGACCGGAGTCCGTAACCCTAGTCATGGGAGGGCATTCTAGCTAAATGAGCCCTTAGCCTTATACCCTCGACTCAGCCCATGTAAATAAACCAATAGTAACCTCCACTAGGATCCCACCAAGCTTTGCATGCTTGCCCTGATACTGTCCGTTTGACCTAACATTCACAAAGGCTATGACACTTCTAGTTTTCATCATCGATTGATGCCATTACGCCCATTCTCATAAATTGTTCACACTTAGACTGTTTGATCCTTATTTACCTTACATAAGCCTGATGTGCAAGGAATGATAAGAATCATTTACCTCAGTATTAATAGCCTGTGAGAACTAGCGAATAGTGACATCTTTTGATGATGGAACCTACGAGCGTCGTCCATTTGTCCTTATCAGATCAAATAGATGGGTCAGGAATTTTACTAGATTGCAGATATTTATATTGAAAGAATCAAATTGTAAACTACCAAAAAATACTTTTATGCCTCTTGGTAAATGTATCGAACATCAATGCAGGGACATGAAATTGGACCCCTTTTGTTGGCTATAAACCCTACTCATGCGGGTGCGTATGGACTATAGATACCGTTTGTGACCTAGCGACCGGTCCTCACATTGACATTGTATAATTACCTCGAGTGCATTTAAGCACTGTTCCTTAGTTTACCTTTTGGTTCTATTCAATATAAATTGAAATAGCCTAGTCTAAGAGCGGAACTATAGTCCCATGCTGACTATCGGGTCAACACCCACCTAGGAAAGAGACTGCATAACCACGTGGAGCGATAGGGTTGAAAGTGAGGGCTTGCATGTGTATGGTTTGTTCCCTGCATAGGAAATACTAACTAGTTTTATTATTTTTCTTTCAATCGTGCATATATAGCTTACATGTAAATAGCATACACTGACCACGATTTTCTGCAGCCATCCTATATATTTGCATAGACATCCCATGCATATATTATCACTCGTTCCTTTATATAGACGCATCATGCACACATGATGACTCTTCTACAACTTATGGCATGACAAGCATCCATAATTCTTTCTTTTAGCTTATCTTATTGGTTATTAACCCTTTCTCTTTTGTTGTGTTTTTGCTTCAAAGAACAACATATGCATTCCTGATAAGGCCTCATACATCAATAAAAATCTCGTAGCGTACAACATAACATGCATTTATGTTGTCCTTATTCCTCATCCTAATCTCATCCTTTTTAATAAAACATCATACATCCATGCATACATCTCACAACAATTGCACCCATACATGTATTTCATGATAGTTGCACTAACCCCATCATTTTTGTGGCCACTAACCCCATCATTTTTGTGGCCACAAACCCCAAAAGCAACCCTAAAGTCAGAAATGGTTATAATTCAAAATGGCCGAACAATTTAGGAATCAAAGTCTAGATGACCTACTCAAAGAGTACGTGAAGAAATCCATAGCTGATGGTGGGTTAATCAACATCCTTCGAGCTGAAATCAAGACCATTGTCCAGCCTAAAATCAAGAACATCCTTCACCAAACCCTAGACCTTAAAGATAAGACATTTTTCTTAAGTGGCAAGATTGACACTCCTAATTCTGAGCCAAACAAAGGGAAAAAAGTCATGAGCATTGAGAGTTATTACAAATTTTACTAAGAAGGTTGTCTATAATCCTCTTCCAAGAGAGCAAGTGTAGCCAAATCTGAATCGGTAATGGAAATTCAAGAACTATCCTGTAGGACCGCTTAACTTGAGGTTTTGATAAAATAAAACACCAACGCCCTGATCCAAGGCTTCAATCAGCTTCTTACACTCTCAACAAACTCTTACGAGATCCTTAAGCTAAAGGACCAAGAGGGATTAACCACAACATAGTGGGCTATGATCCATTACATCCAAAGTTTTAAGAATCGCCTATAGTTAATCTTCCTCCGACCTGTAGAAAATATTCAAAGTTCAACCAACCTCTCTTCAAGATCTTCAAAATGCTTCAACAAAGAAACCTTGTGAAATCCCATAAACCTAAAACTACCAAATCCAATACCACCCCAAATAGACCTCAACCTATACTACCACTATCACCAAATGCCAGGACACACCACTAATGAATGTTAGCTAAACCCAGAAATAACAACATAAATTGGTATTCTAAATTAAGCTTAACATCCAATTTAACAAGACAAAGGGAAGATATTCAAACTTTGAACTGAAGCAATTTGAATGACAACAACAGCATTGCCAATAACACTTTCATGGTTGTCCCAAAAATCAGATTTCAATAGAAAGTGGATAGAAAACAAGAACAATAAACTCACACAAAAGATTCATTCACAATGACCAATCATCATAAAAAGTTAAAATTCTAGAATACAGAATTTCAAGAAGTAAACAAGAGTTCGAATCCCAGCAACAATAAGAATTTTGAAAAATAACTCAGAATTAGTTCGAGATAAAGAGGTGTGATTCACTCACTTTCAAAGCTAGCCTTCTCTTTTATCCTTTTGCTACTTTAACGGACTCTAATTCGTGGCCACAAACAGCTCCTCAATTTTTCCTTGATCCTACCTGAAACTCAACCCAACTTAAGCTCTTGTTCTGTTTTTTAAAAAAAAAAAAACTCTATTCTGATTTGCTCACTTGATCTTCTACTTCCTTGGTGATTTGAGTTCGATTCCTTGTCTCTAGAGAAAAATCAAGCTTGTGAAACTCTTCTCCATCCACATGCAAGCAACTTGAGCTCTCAATCTGATCTCTCTCTCTCTCCCCCTCTCACGCAGAGAAGAGTTTTCTCTCTTCTATTTTTTTTATATTATGAATAAAATGAGGTATATATATATATATATTCACCACCTTATATCAAATATTTCTATAATTAAATCTCTTTTTTTTCATAAATATATATATTTTTATCTTAGCAAGTGACATGTGTCAATATGCATCTATCTTTTTTGACACCTTAACACTTTTTTTTGCAAGAACATCCTTAATATTTGCTTCCATCTTCAATTACACCCTTCTCAACTTAATTTCTTTTCACTACAAATCCTTATTTCCTTTGTTCCAATTTAATTAAGCCCTTCTGATTGTTATTTTAATCGATTTTGGACTTAATTAATTATTTAAATAATAATAAATCATTTAATTTAGCATGTTTGGGGATATGGATATGACACCATGAGTGTAAGTCCTATGACCACCATATGCTAAATTTTACATTCAGTTACCTCGCTCTGTTCATGGGTACGTGGACAAACAATTCGGTGCTTGATGCCATTTTGTTGAAGGAATGGAGTGAGTTTTTGATATTCAGCACTGAAGTCAGATTGAAAAGTCTTGATTTTGGCATTAAATTGGCGTTCCACATAATGAACAAACTTAGTGAAAACATTGTGTACATCACTTCAGTTCTTGAGAAAGTAAATCCATTAATAGTGTGTAAAATCATCCACAAACATAATGAAATAATTAAATCCTAAATTAGACAAAAGGGGGGATGGACCCCAAACATTAAAAAATAACAATTCAAAAGGTCTTTGATTGGGATATTCAATAGGAGGTAAATGAAAACGACTCAATTTCCCAAGTAGACAAGAGCTATATTGGTATTTATTACATTGCTTGAAAAAGAAAGATGATGAATATTGAGAATTTGCCTCGTTGTTTTGTCCTATGGGTGTCCAAAACGGGCATGCCAAAGAGAGAGAGAGAGGGGCCTTAGTGTTAAGAAGTGTTGTTTGTGATGGAAATTGTAGAGGCCTACATCAAGTGTGCCTTTGAGGAGCTACTAGCATGTTTTTTGGTCCTTGACAAGGAAGAAATAAGGACAGAATTCAAAATAGCAGTTATTATCTTTACTAAATTGATGAATAGAGACAAGTGGTTTTGCGATGTAAAGGACATGAAGAGTGTTGTGTGAAGAGAAAGTATGAGGAGGAGAATGAATAGAAGAAGTATTGGCCTGAGGGTATGGCAGTGGAATGGTGTGAGTGGGTGGGTTATTTTGTTGGTAGCGGCGTCAGCATATAAGGGTAAGGTGGTTGAAGAGACCACATATTTGGCATCTTGTTAGGTTACCTTGACCACGGGACTGTCATTGCCAAGGTCACAGGGATGGTGGGCGAGCAGCGGTAGGGGATGGGTAGGAAGGGTGAAGTGCAGAATTTTGTGTTTAAAGTGCAAAATTTTGTGTATGTTTAAAGTGCAGAATTTTGTGTGTGTTTAAAGTGCAGAATTTTGTGTGATATATGTGGAGAATTCTATGTGATTTAACTGCATATTCCTGTGTGTTTAAGTAAAGAATTATATGGTTTTCAAATGCACAATTTTGTTAGTTGAAGGTGCAGGATTTTTTTAGCTGAAGGTGTAGAATTTTACTGCTTAAACAATTTGATTACAATGCTTTGTAACTAAACCAAGAAAGGAAGGATTTAAAAACAAGTAGAGAAACATTGGGTTGATCAATTGTCGAACCGCACGTTCTGTAAGATAAAGTAATATTTTTCTCAAGCTTAAAATTTATTTTTAAGTTAAAGATAACTTGTTCTATTTTTAATTATAATTGGTTTGACCATATCTTCGTATATTTTTACGTGAAGGAACCGAACAAGTTTAAGGTTGGAGTTGTATTTTTGGTAACAACTTATTCATGACTAAGTGAAATTTAAGTTGATAAGAATTTTGCTGAATTTAAATTTTAAGTAATAAATATAATGTTGATAATAATTTATTCTTAAACAAATGTGAAGTATAAGTCTTGAGTTGAAGTTTAAGAAATAAAGTGCATTTTCTATTTAAGCTACATCTTATTTTATTTTAAATAAGGAATAAGTTGTAGCTACGTTGCACATACATGTGTATTTTATTAAAATATCAATTAAGGGAAATATTTAAGAAACATAATTTCGATACATATCTAAATTAAGCATAAGTACTAACGCTAATCTATGAAAGATAAATAAATATTTGTTAGTACAAATATTTGAGTACTTTTTAAATATTTTCTAGACCCCTTATTTAAGAATTAATTTGTTAATAATTAATTTCAAAATGCTAGTGTATTTGAACTATATATTTTGGGTACACTGAGAAAGCTACCCTAATACAAAAAAGATGAATATCTAAAAGAATTAACTAGTAGAATGCTCACTTCCGACCTAATGTATTTTCGACTTTGAATTTTTTTTTGAATGAGCAGTCAACAGCACAATTTTATGAGTTTAATAGAGTGTATCTCTATTAATGGAATATGATATTTAATTCCAAATATTTTTATTTGTGCCTATTATGTCCAGTTTGTCATTGTGAAATGACGAGTATTGTCTGAAGTTTTAAACTATAGTTTTCTATACAAGACTGTTATGATATGAGTCGATTATGTTAGCAAATATATAATAATTATCTTGGGGATAGTGCATAAATTCATTATGCCTTTGGTGGCGAATTTATATGGTTACCAAGTATGCATACTGATTGTGCTCCGAGGAGTTATATTTTATTTTGCTCAGGGAAGGAAATATATTTTATTTTGCTATGAGAAAGAGCTGTTATTTTTAATTTGCTCTGAGAAAAAGCTATGTAATTATTTTACTCTGAGAGAGAGTTAACTTTAAATTGTATTTTCAAAATACAGTATATTTATTAAGGTGTCATGTCTTGTATACAATGTTCAAGTTGACAATTAAGTTTATCTAGACAAGACATATGTATTTGTGCTCTAATGTTAATAATGTTTTTACTTTGTGGAATACGCTTAGAACCATATCTTGTGAAAAGATGCTCAGAATTAAATTATGTGAATCTTGAGAAAAATATAGAAATAATCATTTTTTATATCTATTGATCAATTAAGTGTTGTTTAATACGTTAAACCATCCTTTGAGTTATGAATTAAAATTTATGTGCAATTATTCTACTGTTATTATTTCCGTATTCATAATATGTTCCATGTTCAATATCATCGTTATATTTTCTTGTTACTCACTAGGTAATTTCCTTACAAAATTACTCGCACTCACTTTCTTGTATATTTTTCAATTTAGGCTATGTATATTAGTTTCGTAGCTAGAGATTTCAAATGGCAGTACAATGGGCCACCATGACTTACGAGGTTTTTGAGATAGAGACAAGGGTGAAGTATGTCATACGTCATAACGGAAATGTTGAGTTTGCTTTCAGGGTTACTATAGAGCCAATTGGAGTACATGTGCGTATTTCAGCTGTTAGAGAGGAGTATATGAATTTTATGTGTACTATCATTTGAGTCATTTATGACACTAGCACTGGTGCTTAGGTCTCTCTGGCCTGGATATAAGATAGACATGAGGAGATCCACTTTTGTCTTTATGCTATTGGCCTAGCTTGTTTCCCCCTTGGACTGACTGATGTATTTCTTTTCACTTATTTATGGAAAGGGGTTGAGTCCTGCTATGGCCTAGGTTGTGCTATAGGATGCAGCACATTTAGCACTCTCAATGGGAAGTGCTTTTGAGAGAGGGTTATCGAAATACATATATGTATTTCATTTGACTTGTATTTTTATATAACTCGTACTCATATGTTGTGTTTAAGTATGTTAATGTTTAAGGTGATAGGACACCTTACCTACCATGTATATATTTGTTAAGTTAAGATATCAAATACTGCTTGCCATTGTTAAGAAAAAAAATTTCATGGAAGTTAGTTATTATATATATTAAATTATGTTACTTGCAAATATAAGAGATATCATGTGGAATGTTTATTGAGAGTTGTTATGTAAGTAGCACTACTCTCTGACGATGTTGCAATTGATAGTGAGATATTATCTAGTGATACTGGAGGGGAGGGGTGTTATACATGGCACATTCCTCCCTTTCCTTTCGCTACTGGCCCTATGCATTAACACAGCCACAAGCCTCATCAATAGCCTTCCTACACCCACACTTTATGGTCAAAACCCAACACTCAAATTAACAGGAACTACACCCAATTATGAGTCCCTCAAAGTGTTCGACTGCGCAGCTTACCCACTCCTTCGCCCCTACAATAAACGTAAATTCTCATACCAATCTAAATATTGTGAATACCTTGGCCTATCCACAAATCATGCAAGTCACCGATGTTTGGACATCTCCACCAGCCGACTCTATATCACTAGACACATGCAACTTATTGAATCAGAATTCCCATTCAAAGACAACAACCCCACCTCAACAGTGACCACCTCCACCACAACTACATCACCATGGCTACAAATCCAATTCGAACTGCTCTCCAACTCAAGTATGCATCTCTTATCTCCCTCCAACTCTATCTCTTCTACACCAAAAATTTTATCCCACTCTCAACCAACACTATCCACTCCAAAAAAAAAAAAGCCAACCATTGCAAGATCATCCACTGAAAGCGAGTACAAGGCATTAGCAAACACCACGGCAGAGCTAAATTTGATTTAGCATTTACTTTCAGAATTTGGTTTTGTCAGGCGATTTCCGCAAGTGTACGGATCGAACAAGTAATTTAATGATAAGTAGAGTATCGTTCCCACAGGGAAGGAGTAATTTCTAGCACTAGTTATGGCTATATTTTCTATGAGCTAATACAATCAATGATTAATGGTGAATGTTGAGCTAAAGATAAGATAAAACTATAAAATTTACTAAAAAGGAAATATCAGGGTTGAGAACTAGAGTTTGGAATTCGCTCGCCAGGCACTTACTCGGATTACAGGATTCAATCTAGACAATCTATTTATCTCAATCAAGGGTAGTTTGTTCTGTAGTTCCTGAGGCTTCTCTCAAAGTCACTCAGGCATATCT
>CATIWM010213631.1:0-23551 GCA_949671775.1 Mallotus repandus
TAAACAAAGCCACAAGGAAAGATCACTTCCCTTTACCCTTCATTGACCAACTTTTAGAAAGGCTTGCAAATCATTCATTCTTTTGCTATTTAGATGGTTATTCAGGTTTCTTTCAAATTCCCATCCATCCTGATGACCAAGAGAAAACCATATTTACATGTTCCTATAGAACATATGCATATAGGAGAATGCCTTTCGGGTTGTGTAATGCACCCGCCACTTTTCAAAGATGCATGATGTTCATATTTTCTGATTTTGTTGAGGACATAATGGAGGTTTTCATAGATGATTTTTCCAGTGTATGGTTCTTCATTTGATGCATGTTTGGATAACCTTTCTAAAGTGTTGCAACATTGTGAGGAGACTAACCTAGCGCTTAATTGAGAGAAGTGTCATTTTATGGTGACAAAAGGAGTGGTTCTCGGACACACCATATCTAAGAATGGCATTGAAGTTGACAAGGCTAAAGTTGCAGTGATAAAAAAAACTCCCACCTCCTACCTCTGTTAAGGCAATATGGAGTTTTCTGGGACACACCGGGTTCTATTGGTATTTCATCAAGGATTTTTCCAAAATCGCTAAGCCTTTAACTAATTTGCTTGCCAAGGATGTTCCTTTTGAATTTCTTGATAATTGTCTTTATGCTTTCCATAGGTTGAAAGAAGCTCTTATTTCAGCACCTATTTTATAGCCACCGGATTGGAGGCTCCCTTTTGAAATAATGTGTGATGCTAGTGACTATGCAGTAGGAGCTGTTCTAAGGCAATCAAGAGACAAACAAGCCTATGTTATCTACTATATCAGCCACACTCTTGATAAAGCTCAACTGAATTATGCAACAACTGAAAAGGAACTTCTAGCAGAGGTGCACGCTATGGACAAGTTTCGTTCATACTTGGTTGGAAGCAAAGTGATTGTCTACACAGACCATTCAGCCTTAAAGTATTTCTTAGCAAAGAAGGATGCCAAACCAAGACTCATATGTTGGATCCTTCTCTTACAAAAATTTAACTTTGAGATTTGAGATGGTAAAGGGACAGAGAATTTAGTAGCAGATCACCTTTCTCACCTGGAACAAAGTACTAATCCTGACTCTCTTCCTATTTCAGATGACCTTCCAGGAGAGCAGCTCATGAGAATCCAGCGCAGAGACCCCTGGTATGCCAATTTTGTGAACTACATTGCTTACGGTGTCCTTCCACCTGACATGGATTACCATCAGAAGAAGTAATTCCTCTGGGACTCTAGGCAATACTTTTTGGATAAGCCTTACCTATACAAGAAGTATGGGGATGGATTGTTACGGAGATGCATAATATCAGAAGTCCTCATGCACTGTCACTCGCTTGAGTGTGGGGGATATGCAAGTTCAACCAAAACTGCAGCTAAAGTGCTTCAGAGTAGGTTTTATTGGCCCTCTCTCTTTAAAGATGCAAGGCAATTCGTAATCAAGTGTGATCATTGTCAAAGAACATGAAACATTAGCAGAGAATGAAATGCCACTCACCAACATCATTGAGATCGAATTATTTGATGTATGGGGGATATATTTCATAGGACCTTTCCCAAGCTCCTATGGAAACAAGTACATACTGGTTGGAGTTTATTACGTTTCCAAGTGGGTCGAAGCAATAGCTTCACCAACCAATGACGCTAAAGTGGTTATCAAGTTCCTAAGAAGAAATGTATTCACTCGTTTTGGTACCCCGAGAGCTATAATCAGTGATGGCGGTTCTCACTTCTGTAATCATCAATTCGTATCTCTGTTAGCAAAATATGGGGTCAAGCATAAGGTACCTGCACCGTACCACCCTCAAACAAGTGGACAAGTAGAAATCTGAAATAGAGTACTGAAAGCTATTATGGAGAAGACAGTCAACGCTTCGAGAAAGGATTGGTCTACTCGATTAGATGATGCACTTTGGGCATACAGAACAACTTACAAAACTCCAATAGGGACTTCACCATTCAAATTGGTTTACGCGAAATCCTATCATCTTCCAGTTAAGTTAGAACATAAAGCATTTTGGGCTACTAAGTTTCTCAATTTTGATCAAGTAAAGGCTATTGTTAAAAGACTACTTCAATTGAATGAACTTGAAGAATTTCGATTTGATGCATATGAGAATGCCAAGATTTATAAAGAGAAAACAAAATGGTGGCATGACAAAAGATTACAAAAGAAAGAGTTTCGAGAAGGAGATTTAGTGTTGCTGTTTAACTCCCGATTGAAGCTATAGGAAAATTAAAGTCTCGATGGTTTGGACCATTCAGAATTACACAAGTTTTTCCTCATGGAGCAGTCAAGCTTGTAAATAAAGCAAATGAAGCTTTCAAGGTCAACGGGCAACGTCTCAAGCCCTACTTTATAGAGGAAGCTAGACTGAAGAGTGTCTCTTGTACACTCATGGATCCAACACCCTGAATTCATCAAAGGATAGTTGAGCTATCGACTTTAAACTAGCGCTAATTGGGAGGCAACCCAATTGATTTTCTCTTCAATATTATTTTTTTATTTAATTTCATTTTCATTTTTTATTTACTCTATCTTTCTTTCATAGGTTGAAAAATGTTGAGCAGAGATTTGTAGATTTTAGGAGCAGAGTTGTGATCACATGGGTTATTCACGGCCGTGTCTAGGCTGTGTCAAGCCTCCATCTTTTCTTTTTCTCTTTTCAATATTTTCTCTCACACTTTCTTCTTAATTTCTTTTCTCTTTTCTCAACTCCTGTCAGATCTTTTTCTTTTCTATTTCTTCACCACATATTTCTATTTTCTTTTCACTCTCCACCATGGGAAAATCTAAAGACTTAGGGCAAGCTTCGTCTTCATCAAGAAAAAGGACTCGAGCAATAACATCGCCTCCACCTTCTCATACTACTTGAGTAATTGTGCCTTTGATTCCATCTTCCTCACATCCTGATCCAGGAAATCACACTGGTTTGTCTCACCCTTTGCTTCAGTTCATAAATCCTTATTTTAGAAAGGCTTGTGCCACTATGTCTCCCCTTCCAGTTCACCCTTCTTATCATATTATGTTAGGAGACCGAGCTACTATAGGATTAAATGAAAAATTTTTAGGGATGATTAATAATGTGTGGTGGGAAAATTTTGTGAGAATTGAGGAGCCTATTTTCCATGAATTATTTTTAGAATTCCTCTCCACATTTACATTTAATTCCAGTGATCCTGTTGATTACACCAAAAAGAAAGTAGTGTTTTTTCAATTAGGAGGTGGGAAATTCTATTTGTCCTTGAATGAATTTATTGTTCATTGCAGTTTCTATGATGGTTTGTCTGTCACTAGTGGTACCTTTGATCATGCACTATTTATTCACGAACCTATGCATTACCATCAGTATTGGCGTGAAATAATTCATGCAAAAGCAGAATTATGATCCTAGGCTTTGCAACAGCACTAATATAGCTAGACCTGAACTACGATACTTGCAACGTTTAATTGCTGGAACTATATGTGGTCAGAGAGAGAGTATAGGCTGTGTCTCACAAAGGGATTTATTTTATCTTCACTGTTTGGATAAGGGTATAGTTCATCATCTAGGAAATAGATGTTGACCTTAGCAATAATCAATCTTGATTTTGATCTTAACAATCTTAATTTTGAGCATTTAACATGTTTATTTAAGTGTTTATACTCTAGGAGTTATATGCAAATCAAAATGGAGTTAAGCACCCTTTTGGCTAATGTAACCTCTGAGATTCAAGGAAGATTTCAACATTCTTAGAGATCTAAATTGAGGAAGAGGTCTTCTTGACATTTGAAGTAGACATCTTAAGCTTTCCAGATTGATCTTACTCGTCAAAATCCAAGTTCATTTGGATATGCAAATATTGAATCAAAGTCAGCATATGCAGCATTCTACACTTTATTTGTGCAAGTTTCGTAGTAGACATCTCAAGGTTTCTCTAGGTGCAAACAAAACCTAATTTGGAGTTACATAACTCAAGTTACAGATTAAATAATATTACTGTTCATACCTAATTCGAATTTCAGACTCCTCTCCCTTTTTTTTTTCCTTCTTCTTCCTTTCTTCTCACCATTCTATTCAGATACTATCTTTTTTTTAGATGGCTGCCACCTACCCAATATTCTAGCACCTTCCCATAATTATCAATTATTATTTATTTATTTATTTCTATTTTATTTTTATTTATTAGTTATTTTATTATTATATTTTTTTTGAAACAATCAAGTGTATAAATATATTTTTTTTCATATATATATATTTTCCATTAATCAATTTAAACCATTAACTTTCCAATTATTTTATGGATTTAATTGTAAACAATTTATAATTTTCTTCTATTTAACATTGGAATTAATACCACATATATCTTATGCATTTCCCATGTCTATATATTATGCATGTTATGCAAATAAATGCAAATGTATTAGGTGGACATTACATTTCTCCCCACCTTAAGAAATTTCGTCCCCAAAATTAAGTGTGACTCACTAATCTCAGGAAATAGGTAGGGGTATTGAACTCTTATGTCTTTTTCTACCTCCCATGTAGTTTATTTTGGTGAATATCGACTCCACTTAACTTTTACTATTGAAATTTCTTTGTTACGTAACTTCTTTATCTGCCTATCAAGTAGGGGTGAGCATCAGTCAGTTCGGTGTGATTCGGTTTATAAATATACAAAATTGAAGTAAGTATTATTCGGTTCAGTTCGGGTTGGTTTATATATAAAATTTTAAAAAATCGAACCAAACCAAACCGGTTCAATTCAGTTTGGTTTTTAATTTCGGTTTAGGCTACATATGGGCATAATTTTAATACAATAAAATTAGACTTAAATTAAGTTTTAAAAAAATCCAAAATCTATCACACATATCCATCAAATAACAATATCCATGAGATAACAATATCCATAACATAACAACAATGTCCATAAAATAACATTGTCCATAAATTAGACTTAAATTAAAAAACAACAATGTCTATAAAATAACATTGTCTATCAAATAACAATATCCAACTCAAACCTAAAATAACAATATCCATAATTTGTTACACCTGCTAATAAAATTTGTCCATAATTACAAAAAGCTAAATTGAAAAATACAACAATTTTTACCCACACTTTAAGAACAATTAACATAGCAATAAAAGCATGACAACAAAAGCAATATCATTATCAGTGAATCTGCATAAAAGAAAAAAATAATATTAATAAAAATAAATTATGAATACAAAAATACCACCACCCTATAAAAAGGAATAAAGCAGAGTTGGAAAACTAAATCAAAATACCTGAAATGATATCAAATTGCAATCAATTGGAAGATGATGACATATTAGGCAAATCTGAAATAAAATCAAGAATAAATTTAGTGTAGAATTAAAATTTTGAACCAATTAATGTTAAAAGCAGAAATAAAATAAAGAATAAATTTATCTATACCTTTTTCAAAATTTTCAAGTTCTTCTAGTTACTCTTCAAGACATACCGAGTAAGAAGATGATTGAATCTAATTTTGTCCGCAAATCAAAGCTTCTACAATTTTAGGAGTTAAAGAACTCTAAATGTATCCAATACTCTTCCGTCGGTACTAAATGTTGATTCTGAAGCAACGGTTGAAATCAGAATTGCCAACACATCTCGAGCTATTCTTGAAAGGACAGGAAATCTTTCACTATTCATTTTCCACCATTTTAATATATCAAAATCTTCCTTATCCTCTATGATATACTCATTTAGATAAACTTCCAATTCAAATTTTCTATTTCCACCGCTTTTACATCCCATTTTTTGCAATTTGTATCAAATCTTCAAGAAAAATATTGGCTTTTTATTCAGTCTTTCACTATTTATGGCATTTGAACTATAATCTAAGGGACTGATTTCACTCAAAGTGTCATTTTTAGGCTGATACATCTTCTTGTACTCTACCATTTTATATATCAAAATCTTCCTTATCCTCTACGATATCCTCATTTAGATAAACTTCCAATTCAGATTTTCTTTTTCCACCGCTCTCACATCCCATTTTTTGCAATTTGTATCGATTCTTCAAGAAAGACATTGGCTTTTTATTTACTCTTTCACTATCTATGGCATTTGAACTATAATCTGAGGGACCGCTTTCACTCAAAGTGTCATTTTTAGGTTGATACATCTTCTTGTACTCTATAAATAACTCATTAAACTTATCTTTCTCATTCTTAAACAAATTTGGGCCTTTTTCATCCCCATACATAGCATTAAATAAATATTCCATAAACTCAAATTTATCATGAAGGTCAAAAACATTAGCAAAAAATATGAGTTTATTCATTTTCTCCGGATCCCCCCAATATTTTTCAAATTTAGTTTTCATTGAATCACCTAAATTTTTCACATCCAAATCACTACTATTGTTCCATTCCTTCAAAATACAAGACAAGTCACCAATCTCATTGAAAAATGTATTAGATGTGACATATAATGATCCTGAAACATGCTAGGTCATCTCATAATTTTTTTTAACAATTTAGCCATTTTTTCTAGTGCATGACCAATCAATGCAAGTTGGTATCCCAAATTCCCCCAAATCACTCCCAAAAATTGGTTCTTGATCTTTATACCTCTCAAAAGCTTTTTCAAAATTTTTGATTGTGTTTAACATTAAATAGGTGGACCTTGTAGTCACATCTAAACACAATGAACTCTTGCTCTCTATGCCTTCGCATTCTACACACTCTTTAAAAAATTTCAATCTAGCGGGACAATTTCTAACATATCTCACCGCATCTCTCACCCATTTCACTTATGAGTTCACATCTTTCAAGCCATCAACAATACACAAATTAATAATATGTGCAATACACCTCATTTAAATTTATTTACATTTTGACACAATGCTCCCCCAATTAAGCATTCTCTTTTTCAAGAAAGAAATTGATGTATCATTTGAACTAGCATTACCTACCATGATTAGAAAAATATTGTTCAACCCCCAATCAAGCAAATAAATTTCAATAGCCTTGCCTTTGTATTCACCCCTATGACCAGAAACCGGGCAAAAACTAAGAATCTTTTTATGCAGCTTCCACTCATTGTCAATGAAATGAGCTATAATGCACATATAATTAATCTTTTGCAATGAAGTCTAAGTATCTGTAGTAAGACTAATTCTTTGACAATTTTTTTTCAAAAAAGACTTCAATTTCAACTTCTCATCAATATATAATTGAAAACAGTCCCACAAAATTGTCCATCTCGATGGTATTTTAAATCTAGGACATGCACAAGCCATTAGTTTTTTAAACCCTTCACCTTCTACAAATTTAAATGGAAGCTAATCAACTATAATCATGGATGCAAGTGCTTCTCTAATAGAACTTTGATCAAATTTCCAAGCTGTAAGAGTACCCATCTTATCACTTTCTACCCCTTGAGAATCCTCATTTGGTTGCAATGATAACAATGCTTGTTGGGTCTGTATAATGTATGGGTTCTTATTGCAAGTCATCATATAATTTTTAAGTGAAGTAGTTCCATTCTTTTTTGGATCAGCAAAGTATTTACTATCACAATAATGACACTTTGCTTTTATTAAGTTACCGTTCTCATCTCTGATTTTTTCAAAATGTTCCCATACTTCAGACTTTGATTTCATTTCTTTTCTCTTCCTTGATGATATAGCTTCAGATGTTTTAGAAGGTTGATTAGAAGATATTGAAGCTTGAGTATTGCCAATGCCATGTTCTTCAGTGTTTGACTTCTAAAAAAAAAAATTAGCATAAGACTATACGTCAATTAAGTAGTAAAAAATTAAAAGCATAAATTAAATATTATTTGCCAAATTTCTAGCCAAAAGAATAGAAACATTTTATTTCTTACATTAACAATAAATATGGAACAAGAGTCTGTTTCCTCCGTGTTGCCAAATTTTACAGCTGCACTGCACTATTTAGATCTGTTTACAAAAAAAAAATTGTTATAGCTGCTTCTTGGTTGCATTTGAAAAATCAATTTTCCATATTCTTGTTAAGTCATCTCATCCCATTTATGCTTAAAATTAAATTTTGAAACATATAAACTTTAGATAAACTTCAAATATATAATGGCTTAAAGAAAACAAGAATGAAAACAAATAGCAAAAAAAACAGATTATACCAAAAGGAATCCACATTCAAAACAATAAAAAAATTATAATGTTAGTATCAACGTACTATATTAGTGGGTAGTAGAGAATAAAAACTTCAAAAACAACAAAATGAATAGCACTATCCATTTCATTTTTTTCCTAAAACTTCCCGACATCTTTTTGGACTTATATATGGTCACCAATCCACATTCTCTCCAAAAAAAATTGATAATTCAAAATATGAAAAAAAAAAATTCACAACAAAAAATTGCACAAAATTTTCTTAATCAAAAATTGATTTTTCAATAATGATCAATAAGGATCCAAAATCAAACTCAAAACTCCCCAAATATGACCAATTCTTCTCATCAAAAATTAATTTTTTGATAGCACAAAAATTCTTCTAATAAAAAGAACCCTAAAAATCAAAGGGAGAGAGTATAGAAATAAATTAGAGATAAGTTATTTAATAATACAATGAAGAAAAAACATAATAAGTGAACAAATTAATAATACAATGAAGAAGCCAAAATCGAGAGAAATAGATACCTGAGAATTGAAGCATTGACAGTAAATAATGAATCAGGAAATCAACAGCTAACAGAGAGGAAGAACAAAGGAAGAATCAAAAGACAACAAAGGAAATGAAGTGAAAAATTATGGGAGAAAGAGAAACCAGAGAGTGATGAGAGTGCAAGAATGGCAAGAGGGAAAGAAACTGGAAAGGAAGAATCGAGAGAGAAAGAAAAAAGAAGAGAACGAAAACAAGAGTATATGACGTTACGTAACCTAAGTTAAAACGATAGAGTTTTAAGAAATCAATTAGGTTCGGTTAAATCACTTTTTTCACAATCATAATCGAACCAAACCGAATAAATTTTGGTTCAATTCGGTTCAAACCGAATAGAATAGTTTTATAAATAGAACCAAACTGAGCCATTTGGATTTTTGGTTTTTGGTTATTTTTGCACACCCCTACTATCAAGAATTTCAATTGGTTCTTCTTTATAACTTAAATCTTAAGTCGATCAGATTTATATCTTCTTAACATGGAACACATTATGTATCTGAGATAATTCTTGTGGCAGTGCTAACCTGTAAGCCAAATGACCAACTCTTTCCAATATCTCATAAGGGCCAATGAACCTAGGACTCAATTTTCTTTGCCTACCAAATCGTATAATGTCCTTCCATGGTGATACTTTCAAGAATAATTTTTGACACACATCATACTCCATTTCTCTTCTATGCTTATCCACATAACTCCTTGGTCTATCTTGTGCAGCCTTTAAGCACTTTTTGACTGTTTGAATCTTGTCCACAGTTTCTTATATCAATTCAGGACCTTTTAATTACCGCAATCCTTCCATATCCCAACAAACAAGACTTCTACATTTTTTGCTATATAGAGCTTCATATGGAGCCATACCAATACTTGAATGATAACTGTTATTATAAATAAATTCAATTAATGGTAAGTGCACATCCCAATTCCCTTTAAATTCAAGCATACAGGCTCTCAGCATATCTTCTAATGTTTGAATTGTCCTCTCTGATTGTCCATTCGTCTAAGGGTGGAATGTTGTACTGAAATGTAGCCTTGTTCCTAAAGCTTGTTGTAAACTTTCCCAAAAATGAGATGTAAACCATGGATTTAGGTATGATACAATTGATGTCAGCACTCTATGTAGTCTTATAATTTCTGACACATATATTCTAGACAATTTATCTAGTGAATCACTTTGTTGCACCGATAGAAAATGAGCTGATTTGGTAATTTAATCAATAATTACCCATATGGCATCATGCTTCCTCAAGGTTCGAGGCAATCCAAGAATAAAGTCCATCGTTATTTTCTCCTATTTTCACTCCGGAATAGACAATGGATGAAGCTTACCAGCCGGTACCTGATGTTCAACTTTTACTTGTTGACATGTCAAACATTTTGCTACACATTCTACTGTATCCTTCTTCATTGTCGGCCACTAATAAAAAGGTCGTAAATCTCTATACATTTTAGTACTTTCAAGATGCATTGCATAAGGTGCATAATGGGCTTCATTAAAAATTTCTTCTTTCAATTCCTTTATATTCAGAACACAAACACATCCATTAATCAATAACATCCCATCGTGCCTCAATGAAAATTGTTCATTCATTCTTTATTGCAACTTATCCTTTATTTTTCTTAAATATGGATCACTCATATGCTTTTCTTGAATTTTACTCTCTAATAAAGGCTTAACATGCATGCTAGCAATAAGTATATTATCCCGATGTGTAATTCTACATGTAATGTTCTAAACTCTACTAATGACCTTACTGTACAATAAGTCATTCCAACACTTCTCTCAATGGCTTTCTTGCTTAAAGCATCAATAACTTTATTGGCTTTTCTCGAATGATAATCTATGGTATAGTCATAATCCTTTATCAACTCCATTCACCTTCTTTGTCTCAAATTCAACTCCTTTTGTATTAGAATATATTCCAGACTTTTGTGATCAATGAAAATCTAAAATGTTTCTCCATATAGATAGTGCCTTTATAGTTTTAGAGCATGTACAATTATTGCCAATTCCATATCATGAGACGGATAATTCAATTCATGGCTCCTTAACTATCGAGAAGCATAAATAATGACTTTTCTATTTTGCATTAGCACACACCCCAATCCCTGCTGTGATGCACCTGTAAAAATTACGTATCCACCATTTCCTAATGGCAAGGTCAGAACCGGTGTAGAAATTAAACTTTTCTTAAATTCTTCAAAAATTTCCTCACATTTAGCATCCCATTTAAACATCACATTTTTCTTCAGCAAGTTTGTTAATGGTTTAGCAATAATTGAAAATCCTTCAATAAATCTCCTATAATATCCAACCAATCTTAGAAAACTCCGTACCCCTGAAATATTTTTAGGGGGACTCCTTTATAGCTACAATCTTTGAAGGATCATGTTGTACACCATTTTTGAAAACAATATGCCCCACTAATGCAATTTTTATTTGTGTTATGTCCTAGGCCCATTATGTAATGACCATACTTTGACTTTGTCATATTTCTATTTTAATAATAAAGAGGTATTTTTATTATTACTAGTTAATTCTAGTGTTATACTTGACTGGTTAATTCTACTAATATCATCAAGTATATGACTTGATAGTAAAACTCTTTGGTGATACTTGAATTCTAATCTAAATATCCCTAGTCGATTATTGTTGTGAGAATAATAATAAATAAAGACAAGTATGAGGTTGACTGATGATCAAGTTTTACTGATCATGTATATGAGATATTAAGTCAAACTCTTAGGTACATATTCATAGAAATGATGTATTGGATCGACCTACTATGAGAATACCACATGGATTATTGTTATAGGTGATTCTCATCACAGTAGTATTATTTGAGTCTTCTGACCTGAGATCGCCATGGTTTCCTACATGATAAGTTCTGTATTTTAACACATCCCTACGCCATCTTTAACCGAATGGTAAAACAGGTTGTGATTGGATATAGAATGAGTTATGTGAGGGAAGTGAATGGTTAAGATGAAATTTATCCCTCAGTTATTTTAAGAAGACATTTGTTGGGCCCCTCGATGAGTTAGACTAAAGAGAAATGCATGTCCATGCTAGAATGATAAAGAGTTATTAGTATCAGTCTACTTGGGAACGAGAAACAATATGATTGAACAATATAAGGATGATATAATCCATGCCTTATGCTCAATCAGGATATCATGTGACAAAAGAACTATAGTACACGCTGTGTATTAGGTTATGTCAGATTATCGACCTTCATATAACTTGGGTAGTCATAATGTCTTGGTAGAGACCAATTATAACTTGTGGGCTGAAATGGGAAGGTTAGGCCCACTGCCAACATTATGTAAACCTACAGGGTCGCACATTTGGAACAGGCCCAAAAGCCCAATAATTATCTCTATGGAAGATTAAATAAATAAGTAAATATATATATATATATATATTTATATTTATTTATTTATTTCCTAATTTATTTAGGTAAGAGTTATCTAAATAAATAGGAAAGGATTCTAATTTGGAATTAGAATCAAAGTAGAAAAGGAAGTCTAATCTTACCAAAATTGTTTTGGTAAGAGAAACCCTATATAGGATGTATATATATACATCTCATTCTCTAGGGTTTATGCTAAGCCATATTCTCATCCTTCCTCTACTACTTCTTTTGAGAAAAAAATGAATAAAGTGAAAAGTGTTGTGAGACAACAAAGGTTCTAGTAAACCTACTTTGCTTTGGATCACTTAATTAGTGTGGATACCATAGAGGGCGTGACCTTTTGGTGATGTCTCAATCCAAAAAGACCTACATGAAAAGCTCGAGGTAGGGTGTCACCGGAGTGAACCCCCTCTCTTCCTTCCAACAATCCTACCATTAGATCGTCTTGGTGAGAGTTTGGAAACCCTCTTAGTCAATCTAGTTTGAATTACATGGATTCGGGTTGTGGGTTTTCTTGATTGAAAGTTTTATTTTCTGCTACATTATGGATCACGAAGCCCAACAATTTCTTCTAGCCAAAACTCACATTTACTAAATTTTGCATAAAGCTGCTTTTCTCTCAAAATCTATACACTATTCTCAAATATTCTTCATACTGTTCTCAAGTCTCAGAATAAATCAATATATCATCGATAAACACAATGAAAAATCAATCTAAATACATCTGAAATATTTTGTTCATTAAGGACATAAAAGTAGCAGTTGCATTTGTTAGTCCAAATGACATCACAACAAATTCATAATGCCCATATCATGTTCTAAATGCAGTCTTTGATACGTGTGCCTCTGCAATTCTCAATTGCCAATATCCAGACCTTAGATCAATTTTGGAAAACATAGTTGCTCCATTTAACTGGTCTAACAAGTCATCAATCCACGGCAAAGGATATTTATTCTGTATGGTAACCCGATTTAACTGCTTGTAATCAATACACAATCTTAAACTGCCATCCTTCTTCTTTACAAACAACATCGGAGCTCCCCATGGGGATGTACTTAGTCTAATAAACCCTTTTTTCCAATAATTCTTTCGACTAATTCTTTAATTCTTTCAACGCTAAGGGTGCCATTCTATATGGTGCAATTGATATTGGTGCTACCCTAAGTATAGTTTCTATCTCGAAATCGGTCTCTCGATGTGGAGGTAAACCTGGTAGATCCTCTAAAAATACATATGTAAATTCCTTCACTACTAGAACATCTATTACTCCTGAACTAACTTTGGATACATCTATCATATTAGCCAAATAAGCTTCATACCCCCTTTTAATTAAATGGAAAGTAGCAATAGCTGAAATTAAATAAGTTGGAATAGTTTTTCTTTCACCCACAAAAACTATTTTTCTCTGTTATGAGGTCTCAATAACCACTTCTTTTGTTTGATAATCTACTATAATATGATTTCTAGATAACCAATTCATTCCCAATATAATATCAAATTCCTTAAGTTTTATCACAAATACACCACAAAAAAATAGGGTGGAAGAGCGTATAAACCGAACATTGCTGGAGAAAGTTTAGTGTATGTTGTCCAATGCTGGGTTGGGCAGAGAATTTTAGGCTGAGGCTGTTGTATATGCTTGCCACCTTGTCAACCATTTACCATCGACTGCTATTGGTAGTAAAATGCCATTATAAAAATGGTTTAAAAAACCTTTTAGACATTATGATTCCTTACATGTGTTTGGTTCCACTGCATACTACCATATTAAGGAGTCAAAGCTAGATCCAAGAGCAAAGAAGGCTATCTTTATAGGGATCACTTATGATATGAAAGGCTATCATCTTTGGTGTCCAGAAATAAAGAAAGTAATCTTCAGTATGGATGTTACCTTTGATGAATTTACTATATTGAGAAAGGAGACTTATGAAATTATGGAGCAAACAGATGGTACTCCCAAACAGGTGGAGTTTAATGGAATCAGAATTATCCCAGCCAATAAAGAAACTAATGATGATTCTCCTATGGTGGAAGAATAGTTAGATGAAGAAAAGGTTCAAACCCAAGAACCTCCACAACAACATGAATCAATTGCACTAAGAAAGGGAAAGAAGACCATTAGACAACATGCTCGCTATGCAAATATGGTCGCTTCTACATCACCATTGCAATTAATAATGTTCCTGCCACGTCTAATGAAGCAGTTCAAAGTTTAGAATAGAAAAAGTGGAGGATCCCCATGGATGAAGAAATGCAGTCCGTTCAAAAGAATCAAACATGAAAAATAGCTAGTCTTCCGAAGGGAAATAAGGTAATTGGGTGCAAATGGGTATATACAAAGAAAGATGGATTTCTTAACAAGGATAATGTTCGCTACAAAGCAAGATTGGTGGCTAAAGGCTACGCTCAGACGAAGAAATTAATTATAATGAAGTATTTTCTCCAGTTGTAAAGCATTTCTCCATCAGAATTTTATTGGCTTTGATAGCACAGTTGGATTTGGAACTAGTTTAGATGGATATAAAAATTGCATTTTTACATGGAGACTTGGATGAGGAAATCTACATAACTCAGCCAAATGGATTTAAAGTTGCTGAAAAAGAAAAGATGGTATGCAAATTGGAAAAATTATTGTATGGATTGAAGCAATCTCCGAGGCGGTGGTACAAGCGATTTGACAAGTTTATGATGGGGCAAAAGTACACAAGAAGCAAATATGATCACTGTGTGTATCTGTGTAAGCTACAAGATGGATCCTATATATATTTTCTTCTTTATGTTGATGATATGTTTATAGCTTCAAGGAGTCAGACAAAAATTAAGAAATTAAAGACTCAATTGAATAGGGAGTTTGAGATAAAGGATCTCGGTGAAGCAAAGAAAACTCTCAGCATGGAGGTATCCAAAGATAGGAAATTGAGGAGGCTTTATTTATCTCAGAAAGAATATCTGAAGAAGGTACTAAAATGTTTTGGCATGAATGAGAAGTCAAACTAGTTAGTACACCACTAGCTCCTCATTTCAAGCTTAGTGCATCCATATCACCAAAGAATGATGCAGAACGGGAATACATGTCAAAAGTACCATATGTAAGTGTTGTTGGTAGCTTGATGTATGCAATGGTGTGTAAAAGGCCCGATATTTCACAGACAATTGGGCTTGTGAGTAGGTATATGCATGATCTTGGAAAGGAGCATTGGCAAGCTGTGAAATGGATTCTACAGTATATTCTGAACACCGTAGCTGTTGGTTTGGTATTTTAGCACGACAACTAAGACAGTCAGTGTGTAGTTGGGTATGGTGATTCTGAATATGCAGGTGATTTGGACAAGCGTTGATCAACTATTGGTTATGTGTTTACTTTTGCAAAGGTACCAATCAGTTGGAAGTCCACCTTACAGTCAACAGTGGTTTTGTCCACTACAGAGGCATAGTATATGGAAATTACAGAGGCTGTGAAGGAGGCAATTTGGCTTCAAGGGTTGCTTGGTGAACTGGGAATATAGCAAAAGCACATCAAAGTGCATTGCGACAGTCAAAGTGCTATTCATTTAGCAAAGAACTAGGTTTATCATGCAAGGACAAAGCACATCGATGTTCGATATCACTTTGTAGGGGAGATTCTAGAAGAAGGTGGAGTCACAATCTAGAAGATTCGGACCACTGAAAATTCTACTAATATGATGATAAAAGTGGTAACTGCAGTCAAGTTTAAACATTATTTAGACTTGATCAATATTGTTAAAAATTGAAAGTTGGCATTTGCAAACATTGTTGAAGATTGGATTTGTGATAGAATTATATGAAATTTTGCCAAGGTGGAGATTTGTTATTTTTTTTGGAAAAATTTAACAAATCCCACATGGATTTGTTATTAAGATTTGGAGGAGTCCTAATGTTATAAAAGGACTCCTCCCCCCTTTGTTTATCATCCCTCCCATCCCACAAAATTGCCTTCTTAAGTATTTAGGCAATATTGATTCTCTCTTTTGTAATATTTTCTCAAATTAGTAAAATATTATTTTGGTAGTGTATGAGGACGTAGACATAATTGGTTGAACCTTGTTAAATTTTAGTGTTCTCTTTTATTTCTATTTAATAGCTATTGTCGGATATAGTTGTTATAATTTATTATGCTATTAAATTACTTGTCTTGGTAAAATTTTGTCAAGGAAGTTAGTATTTAAGTGGACCATTGTGACCTACCACATTTTCCTGAAAATATACCTTGGTGTGATTTTTAGTACAATCATTTACATTCTAATCTCTTGTGTAATAGTTCACAAGGTGAATTTGTTATTTTTGGTGGAAATTAACCTGAATTTCACAACAATTATATAGAATTTTATATAAAGCAAATGGAGGTTAATAGAAGTAAAATATGCATCTTGATACTCATTTTTTTAACCTCTAAATGAATCACAAATTAAATAATTAAATATATGTCTATATTATTTTAGTTTAATGATCAAAACTTTTATGGGTAATAGGTGGATCCAGCTTGAATCCCTTCTCCCTATCCTCATCCCCTTCCTTCAAATTTGTAATTGTCAACAAAATGGTTGAATATATAAAAAAAATCATATAATTTTTCAGCCATTTATGTTTTATTTTTTATAAAAAGTTCAGGAGTAAAACTAAGTTTACTAAAGTTCTTTGTGCTAGTTTTGAATTCGTGCAATAAAAGGTGTGGTATAAATTGATATATATTTTATTTAATTATTTAAAAATATAAATAAAATAAATAATTCAAATATAGTAATTAGATAATTTTAATGAAATAAAATTTAAAATTTTCGTTATTTCACCTCCATTCTCTCACAACTTAACTCTTATGCAAAGTTCTTGTTAAAAAAAAAAAAAACTCTCAGGCAAAGTCTAAAACAAATAAATATATAAGGAAAAATCGATTAACAGGCCTTCAAACTTATGTGATTTGTTTTATTGAGTTTCTATATATTTATTGTATTTTTAAAAAAATTTAAATATTTATTTGATACAACATTGAACCCTTCTTTAAAAAAAATAAAATTGATGTTTAAGAATTTTATATTGTATCAAATAAATATTTATGAATTTAATGTTATATCAAATAAATGTTTAAAAATTTAATGTTCTATCAAATAAATATTTAAGATTTTAATATATATCAAATAAATGTTTAAAAAATTTTTAAAATACAATAAATATATAATAGACCAATAAAATAAATCATAAAAGTTCTAGGCTACATGATTATTTTTTCAATATGTAATGATTTTAAAAAAATTATATCACGTGCACCGCACGGGTGAAAAAAATCCCCAACTGGAGCCACAATAAATCCCTAAGCAGAGATGAATTGAACTGAAGCAGCAAAAAACCCCTGGAAGAAAAGCAAGAAATTTACAGAAGAGATGATGTCTTTGGTAGACTACGGTTCTTCATCAGATGACGACAACAACGACGACGTTTCAGAAGACAGCAAACAAGAACAAGCCAACCAACTAAAACCACCACCAGAGACCCCAAAGCAAGAACCTTTATCTTCAATAAACCCTAATAACCAAAAATCAGGCTCTTCCTCTTTTAAAAGCCCTTCAAATTCAATCAATGATGATAGCATTAAGCTTCCAGATGCTTCACTGTTCCTGAATTCACCATCAATTTCATCATCAATTAGTTTTGAATCGCGCAAAAGAGACTCCAATCAAATGGCTTCTTCTTCTTCTGCAAATTTGCCCACAAGAAGTAAATTGCAGAAGGGGAAGCTTTTGCATGCGAAGAATGTTCCAGATGCTGGCGGTGGCTTGTTTGTTCCACCGCAATTAGGTGGAAAGAGTAATGTTGTTACTGAAGATATTGACAAGCTTTTTTTAAGGAAAAATAATGCTAAAGATGAACCCTAATCTCTTGTTCAATTTCACAAGCGGGTTGGTAGCTACTTGTTTATCTCTTTGTAAACCCTAATTTTTGTGTTATTTTAATTTTAATTTTTGGTTAAAGTGAAGTTGATGTAAATAAGAAATTTAAGACTATTTATCTGGCAATTTTTTTTTTAATTTTGGAAAATTTTGTTGGTTTGTATGATAGGTTTATTCTATTGAGTGCCTTCTAATTGTTGTGATGATTAGATTTTAGATATTTGAGTTGCTTTGAGTGAATGCTGGAAGTGTAAAGTTTTGATCTTTTGGGAAACCTTCAAGAGATTCAATTGCTTGATGAAAATTCTGTTAGTACTCAGTTTTGCTCATCTTCGTAGAAAAGTAAGGATCCTAAGAATATGTGATGTTCAGCGAGATTCTTTCCAGAAAATGCTGCACGTGAAATATGGTGATCTCTTCCTGGAGGTTGAGGGTGAGGATTGTTCATTTTCTTTGTGGGCTAAACATTGGTTCTTTATTTCAGCACACGGGATCATTGGCAGAAGACTTTCACATTCAAACTTGGCCATGGAAATGGCATAAAAAGGTAAGTTTACTATCCCATCGTTTCTGTATGGTTTGATTTTTGCCATGACTGAGTCCAAAAATCATGCTTATATTGGTAAAAGAAAGCTATAGTTTTCAATGGGATGATTATTGTGAACTTTCTATGAAAGCTTCCTTGAACTGTACATATTGCTGTACTGATTCCCTCCATTTCTTCATCATTTTGATGGATTATTAATGTGAATTTAATATAGCTTGAGCAAAACTTGCATGATCTAAGTACTAACTGATGCTGTTCCTCATTTTCCAACATGATCTCCGTTTCCTATCCAGAAACTCCCTGTTTCCTGATTTAAGAAGAATCCATGTCTATATTTTCTAAGATTATGTATAATTTGATATATAAGAGTTAAACTGCTCGGGACACCAAATTTGGTTCATAATAAAAACTGTATTCTCCATCTGTCTTGTATGGAGGAAATGGCTGCATGTTCATAGAGAGGTTTTGAATAAGTAGTTTCACCGTTTTTCTTTCAAGCGATGGTAAAATAAACTTCCCCTGTTTTATTTAAGTAAAGGAGCTATATTAAGAACTGGTTGGTCAGGGTAAATTTGTGAATTTTTTAGCGATTTGCAATTTTGGCCTATGCTTTGTTATGAGGTGAAAATGTGGCCTGTCATAAGAACTCCTTGAGACTGCTATTCTTTAAGAGATAAATCCACAGAGGATTATAGCCGCAATCCTGACATCATCTCATATTTGGGATCAGTTTGTCATTGTGTTTGCCAAAATGCTTTTGATTTCTTATTTCTTTTTATATCTTTTCAAATAGAAAATTTTGTTGCTATTGGGAAAGCAATTTCTCAAAAAACAAACATCTCCAGAGGTGAAACCACAGTTGTCAAAAAGCAGAAAATATGGAAATTTACTAGCAGGTTTCAAAATGCAATACCAAATTGATCATCTATTTAACTTCCCAAAGAGTTATGGGTCACCAAATGGTCTGAATCACTAGATGGGGTCTGCCACTTATGTGCAAAATGAGCTTCTTTAAATCTCCTCAACAAAGACTTCTAATAAAATCTACATGGTAAATTGATCATGATAATTATTTTATCAAAAGTTAAAGATAATGGAACTGAATTTGCTTAATGATGTTTCCACATTCTCAGAAACCTAAAGACTTTGCTCTACCTAAGTTGTCTACTAACCAGTGCATCTTGCACATCTCTGGCTTTGAATTAGGAATCTTTCCAAGAATCAGCTTCAATTTCTAGACTTGTAGATTTTATGCTAGCATACACATACCAAAGAGCTCTTTCTCACATTGGAGAAGCATTATAATGTTGAATTATTTTCATGCTTTTCTCAATGTGGCTGCTGTAAATATTATTGGCAAGTTAAAATTTATGCTTTTAAAAGTATTGCATTCAAATAGTATTCAATGAAGATGGTTTCTACTGTATTCTTCCTCTCTCTCCCTTTCTTTTATCAGTTACTTGTATTGCTGCTTTAGACAGCTGATTCTGATTTGATGGACGAATGTGATTAAGAATAAGGGCTGTTTCAGTTTTATGTTTGTGCAAGTTTTAACAGTACTTTGCTCTGGGATTTGATTGGGAGTGTTAATCATGCCTTTTCCTTTCTTTTGTTTTGAAAAGAAAAATATCAGCTTAGGCGTGTTTCAAGTGAGATTGGTGAAATGATAATATTTGAGATCATATGTAAGTTCATGAGAATTTGATTTAGAATTTATTTATTTTTTCTTGCTCTTAATTCTTGAATGAGCATGCATTGAAATGTTTTATACTATTGTGGAATCTCGAAATACTTGGTCAGGCTGAAATATGATACCTTATGCTGAAATGGTAGATATTGAACTCTAAACATGCTGAACTTTGTCAGTCTGAAAACCTGGAAGTTCCAAAAATTAACTCATCATTTCACCAATCTCAGTTGAATACTTGGTCAGTCTGAAAACCTGGAAGTTCCAAAATTAACTCTACTTAAACATGATGAACTTTGTTTTTAGATATTGAACTCTTTGATGGACCTCCCTATCATTTAAAACCTTGTAAAACCTTTTGATGTAACCTCACTATCTTCACTGTGGACTACGAGAACGAAGTGCAAATTTTAGATATATATATATTCTTCTAAATCATTTATGAATATAAATGAACCGAGAATTATGGTATAGCTAAAGGTTACACAACCTTTATTTAAAAAACGAGCAATCAAATAGTAATTTTTTTTTGTTGATAGGGAAGTCAAACAACCAAAGTATCGGTGAGCTATATAACAGAGGAGAGCCTTCTTCTTTTAAATCAGGTGACATAAAAAGATATATAAATTTAATTTTTGAATGAAATTTCCCTTATAATAAGTTGAGGTGAATAAATAAGGGAAATTTTTGCTTAGATGTAATACACTCAATGGTTAGATGTGAATAATAAAAATAGATGTTTTGTTTTTATGGCCAAGTGTTTTACACTTGACATATGTGGCGCCTTATCTAACTATAGTGTATTAAATCCAGTTTAGGTAAGAATCTTTCAATAAATAAACAATATTATGGCACACAAGCTCGGGTTGTTTAATCATGAAATACGAAGGAATATGAAGGATAAATAGGGAATCGGATTTGAGAGTTTATTTAGAACATAATAGTACTCGAGTACAGCTTAAGTAGCACAAGTTGGAGCTCAATTGAATTATTTGCAAGTCAAGCTCAAGCAACTTGCCAATTGGCTTTCCTCATTTATGCTTCTGTTCTATGTGGGTCAAGTTCAACATGCCAAGGTAAACCTTAAAAAAGGCCGTTCAAAATAATAATAATAATAAACTTTAAAAAAGCATGCTGATGCTGCTACTTCTGCTGAGCATGGAGATTAATCGATTGTAGTTCGTAGATAGGGAAATGTACAAAATACCCTTAACATTTTACCTTTTTTTTTTTTTTAGAATTTAATAACCTAAAACACACATAAAGCATAATGAAACCACACACCATCTAACATTTTATCTTAATTTCATATCTGCCATTAATATTTTTTGAGATATAAATATACTCTTATTATTTTAAAAGTAATATATTTAAATCCTCTTATAAATGGTATTAGAGTTCACTACTTCCGACATGCATAAAGAAAAATATTAAATAAAAATACAGTTTTACCCTAACTTTTATAGCAATAAATATATTTACCTCTAAAGAAAATTAAAAAAATATTTAAATACAAAATATTTTTTTAAAAATGTAAATTCCTTATATAATAAAAATATTAAATAATCATTTATTTTTCATACTTATACAATCTACTAATACTAATACAATATTAAAATAATTTATATTTAAATTTTTATGGAAATTTCTTAAAAAATATATGTCCCATTTAAAAGAAAGAAACATTTAAAAAAATTATTTCATCCCACATAAATTTGTCCTTTTTTTTATTCACTTTCAAAATAAAAATTAATAAATATTTATTTAAACTTAAGAAATTAGGATGAGATCGATAAATAAATAAATAAAATTTTTTATTTTGAGAATGAATAAAAAAGCGAAATTTAGAAAATTCTAAAGCTACTTTGTTTTCATTTTGCTTTTATCACCATTGGATGAGGTGGTATTGTATCATTCAATGGTGATTACTACTTACTTTGTAAAAAATAAAGTAACCATAGAAAGTATCACAAAATTTTATATAGAATAAAATGAGTTTCTTTATTTAAATATTTCTAATTTTTCAGAAATAAGATGCAATGAATTTATATAATATTTATTAAAAATTATCATAAAAAATTAGATGTAAAATCTTTTTAATATCATATTACTATCAGTAGATCTCATGATTATAAAAAAAAATGATTATTTAATATTTTTATTAGATAATAATTTAATTTTTTTGCAAAATTTCTGTATTTAAATTGTTCCTCGTTATGAACATTAGAGGTAAAAATGTACCTTGATCTAGTTTTTTTTTTACTGTTAGAAACAGTTAACCTCACTAGTGGTGAGAATAAACATTATTTATAAGAATGACTTAAATATATAATTTTTAAAATAATAAAAATACGTATATTTGCACCTTTTAAAAACATTAATAGTAGATATGAGATTAGGGGGAAATGTTAGATATATTTTTGTACATTTTCCCTACTAGATATTGAAAGTAATAATGAAAAATATATATCTAATTGATATTTAGCAAAACGTTGATAAAAAAAAAAAAAAAAAAACTGAAATTTATACTGTTTTTGATATTCGTACAAGCTTTATGCTCTTCAGCCTTCAATACACTTTTTCGGACTCTTTTTTTTGCAAGAAAAATTTATAAAAGAACATATCTAGTTTTCCTGGAAAAAGAGTTTTAGATATAAACTTTTCAAAACAATCATATTCATTTGGACCCATGCTGTCTCTATGTGAATGGTATGGAACCCACAAAACATGTGAATTGACTAGGATTTATAAACTTTTCAAATGGCATGTGATATGATATATAACCATAATTTCCCAAGTGGCATACGATATATACCAATTTATAAGACAGTGTGAAATTAAATTGTCAGGGTCAAAGCCAGACTGCAGCCAATTGGCCAACAAAACCTTCATAGTATATTACATTTAGGATACAGTCAAAGATGGTAAGATAACGCAACGCGTGCACCATTCAACTCATTTATGTTCCTTCCTTTGTCTTCTTCTCAACACCGAGTCTCTAACTCTCTATATAAGCAGCCTCTACATTCGTTGAACTTCATCATTTCTCTTCAGTTCACTCAGCTTCTCTTCTCTTACCATATTATTCTTGATTCCAGCTTCTAAAATTATTTGCTAAAACGCAATGGGGTACAAGGGTTTTGTTGAAGGTGGTATTGCCTCTATTGTTGCTGGTGCTTCTACACATCCTCTTGATCTCATCAAGGTCCGTATGCAACTCCAAGGTGAATCCCATCTCCCAAATCCAGCTTCTCTTCAAGCTTTTCGCCCCGCATTGGCCACGGTTCCCGGAAACATTTCTCTACCAACAGCTTTGGAAGTAGCACCT
>CATIWM010213660.1:0-64684 GCA_949671775.1 Mallotus repandus
CATAAAAGACTCAGTCACATGAGTGAGAAAGGGATGACAATACTAGCCAAGAAAAATGTGTTATCTGGAGTAGATCTTGTGCATTTGGAGAAATGTGTCGATTGTCTTGCAGGAAAGCAAAACAGAGTTGCTTTCAGGAGCTCTCCTCCTTCCAGAATGAAGAATGTGCTAGATTTAATTCATTCAGAATTATGTGGGCCAATGCCAAAGTCACTTGGTGGCTCTCAGTACTTTGTAACTTTTATTGATGATCATTCTCGGAAGACATGGGCATACACCTTGAAGTCAAAAGATCAGGTACTAAATGTCTTCAAGGAATTTCATACCCTGGTGGAGAGGCAAACAGGAAAGAAGTTAAAGTGCATCCGGACAGACAACGGTGGAGAGTATGTTGGACCATTTGATGCTTATTGCAAAGACCATGGTATTCGACATCAGACGACACCTCCAAAGACGCCGCAGTTGAATGGTTTAGCTGAGAGGATGAACAAGACTTTGATGGAGAGAGTTAGATCTCTACTCTCACAGTTAAAGCTGCCTAAGAAATTTTGGGGTGAAGCTTTATTTACAGCAGTGCATGTGCTGAACCTTTCACAATGTGTTCCTCTACAGTCTGACACTCCAGAGAGGGTATGGTCAGGAAAAGATATTTCCTATGGTCACCTGCGGGTTTTTGGATGTAAAACCTTTGTGCATATACCCAAGGATGAGAGGTCCAAGCTTGATGTCAAGATAAGACAGTGTGTGTTCATTGGCTATGGTCAAGATCAACTTGGCTATAGATTTTATGATCCAGTCCAAAAGAAGCTTGTCAGAAGTCGTGATGCTGTGTTTATTGAAAATGAGACAATCAAAGATATTGCCAGAGTTGAGAAAAACATCCCCAGCTCTGATGATGATTCAAATTTGAAGCTAGTTCCTCCAACAATGGTGCCAAGGGAAGTTAGAGATGAAGATGAAGATATGCTGCCAGATGTAGGCGATGAAGATGCTCCCATTAAGATTCCATCTAAAGATGATGATGATGGTGTTCATTATCAACCACCAGAGGCCTCTCTAGTGCCACTAAGGAGATCTGATAGGAATAGACAACCTTCTACCAGATATCCTAAAGACCAGTTGTGCTACTAACTGATGGGGGAGAGCCAAAAAGCTTTGAAGAAGTTACAAATGATGAACACAAGCAGGAATAGTTTAAAGCCATGCAGGATGAGATAAAGTCTCTACATGAGAACAAGACATTTGAGCTGGTGAAGTTGTATGAAGGCAAGAGAGCTTTGAAGAATAAGTGGGTGTTCAGGATCAAGCATAAAGAACACAGTCTCCAGCCACGATTCAAAGCTATACTGGTTGTAAAAGGATTCAACCAAAGAAAGGGTATTGACTTTGATGAGATTTTCTCTCCAGTCATGAAGATGACATTGATCCATACTATGCTAGGTTTAGCAACAAGTTTTGATTTAGAGATCGAGCAAATGGATGTTAAGACTGCCTTCTTACATGGTGATTTCAAAGAAGAAATATTCATGGAGCAGCCAAAGGGTTTCAAAGAAAAGAAAAAAGGGGACCATGTTTGCAGATTGAAAAAAAGCCTATATAGCTTGAAACAGGCACTGCGACAATGGTATAAAAAGTTTGAGTCTATTATGGGGGAGCAAGGTTACACAAAGACCACTTTAGACCATTATTTTTTGTCCAGAAATTCTCTGATGATGATTTTATTGTGTTATTGCTTTATGTAGATGACATGTTGATTATTGGTCGAAATGTTTCCAAAATCAACAGCTTAAAGAAGCAGTTGAGTAAGTCTTTTGCGATGAAAGACTTAGGACCAACGAAGCAGATTCTTGGCATGAAGATTGTTAGAGATAGAGGTGTCAGGAAACTATGGTTGTCACAAGAGAAGTACATTGAGAAGGTACTTCAAAGGTTCAACATGTACAATGCTAAAGCAGTTAGCTATCCTCTTGCTAATAACTTTAGATTGACTTCTCAGCAATGCCCTTCCACAGATAAGGAGAAAGAAGAGATGGATAGAGTTCTATATGCTTTAGCAGTTGGTAATTTAATGTATGCTATGGTGTGTACACGATTAGATATTGCATACTCAGTTGGAGTAGTGAGTCGGTTCCTTTCAAATCCTGGAAAGGAACATTGTGCTACAGTGAAATGAATTTTCAAGTATCTTCGTGGAACATCCAAAATATGCTTATATTTTGGAAATGCCAAACCTGTGCTAGCTGGATACACAAATGCAAACATGGCGGGCGATGTTGACTCGAGAAAGTCAACCTCAGGTTACCTGATTACATTTGCAGGGGGAGCTGTGTCATGGCAGTCAAAATTGTAGAAATGTGTTGCTTTGTCTACTACTGAAGCAGAGTTTATTGCAGCAATTGAAGCTTGTAAAGAGTTACTATGGATGAAGAAGTTCTTAAATGAACTTGGTTTTCAATAAGATAGAGACAAGCTACTTTGTGATAGTCAGAGTGCTATCCACCTTAGTATGAATTCCTCATTTCACTCAAGGTCAAAGCATATTGATGTGAGATATCACTGGATATGGGATGTATTGGAGAAGAAGCTATCGCAGCTTGAGAAGATCCATACAAATGAAAATGGATCAGACTTGTTAACAAAGACTCTACCAAAGGAGAAGTTCAAATTCTGTCGATTGGCCGTCAGGATGGTGATGATCTCCACATAGTCGGGAGGGGGAGAATTGATGGGTCCCTCCTAGTGGAGTGGAGCCCACAGTTTGAAAAGTTTTTTTTTTTTAAAAGGAGTCAACAAAGGTTGCACCGAAATCGGTGCAGCCATAAAAGAAAAAAAAATTGTCAAATTTTTTTGTTTGTTTGCTTATTCTGGATGCCTATATAAGGGCATGAATGGGCAAGACAGGAAGACAAGAAACGAGCTAAAGGAAAATAGAAGAGAGGAGCTCGTGAAGAAAAATTAGCCAAAGCAATTTTATTTTGATAAGAGTGAGAGAATTTTAAAGATTTTGGAATTTTTTTTTCAAAGGGTGAGTGATAAAATAGTGAGAAAATTATTTTAGGGTGTGGGAAACACTTTGAAAACTACTATTTTGGTGAGATCTCAGTTATTGTATACCTCTAGTGTTAATCTAGAGAAGACTCTCTCTTATAATCTTACTATTTTATAGTGAAAGAATTTTTTTTGTAGTTAGTCCCGTGGATATAGTCCAACACTAAAGTAAATCATGTTAAAATTTTGGTGTAATTTATTATTATTTATACATATTTTACTGTCTATTTTATTCATTCATTGACCAATTTGAGCGTCTCTATATATTTATTTATTTAATTATTTTTACAATAATTTTTATTTTATCTCTGTAAATATTATTCTCTTGTGTTAATACTGTTCAATTTTTTCAACAAAGTCAGTATTAGATCATGAGAAGTAAAAATAAATAATAAATGTCCGGAAACTGGAGTTGCGTGTGCTATTTTGATTGCAAATTTTGTCCTTGTCTATCGCCTAGTCACGTTTAGTTTGGCCTCTTTTCAAAAAGGTTGCAAATGATCCTTCATGCTGTTCACAAGCCATTTTCATGTAAGGCCATACTGACTAGTCATGCACATTATTAAACTCTGCAACATGCATTGAGATGGATGAAAATTTCAGTTTGGACTTTAACCACTTGCTGTACAAAGAAGATTTTTCCTTTTTATCTGCATTGGTGTGTGTGGGTTTGTTGCCTTGACAAGCGGATTATTTCTTTTCTGCCCTTTCTTTTTATTTTTTCACTTTCTAAGTCCTTACTACAAGTAAAACACAGCATTACCATAACCTTGTAAGCAAAATTCATCAACTAAAGGGTGTATTTGAACTTGCTAAACAGAGATTACTTTATTGCTTGCTTTACCAGGTTGCTTATAGGCTCTTATATGAGAATTTTTACTCTAGGAGATCAAATTCACAGACTCAGATTGTTAAGTAATGCTCAAGTCAGCAAGTAGCAGGATAAACAATTTGAACTTGTTTATAGCTTATAATATCAATAATTTTCTGCCAACTTTGGAGCTAAACCTTCATCAACATTCAGAACTGAAACTAAAGCTCAACACTTGTATACTAATCCAAACATTGAGAATGTCTGTATTGCTGTCTTTCTAAATTGCTCTGGTAAGAAGGCCTTTCTTCCGTCCCATGGCCACGATCCTCAGTCGAGTCATGCAGAAATTTGCAATTGTCCCCAAATTTGCATCTTCCTTGAGCATAAAATTTGCACAGCTGCTGTCGTTGGAAGCATTGTCTATTTAGAGGATGAACTGAATGGTAACTGTTTGTGCTCGGCAATGGCTGTCTATGATGTCCATGGTAACTGTTCAGGCTTGTCAATGGCAGTCTATGATGGTATCTGCTTTCTTGCTGAACTTCCTGAATGCCACAGTGATCAACCATGTTGTGCGGAACTCCATAGTAATTATTGGTCTGTCTTTGCTTTTTTGATTGATCATGCTGAAAAGTCGGCTTCCTTGTCTCTACTGGAAAACCTGACCCTTGAGAAGATTGATCAGCAAATAAATCTGACTGATAGTATTGAGGGGCCAGCTGCTGAGATCTGTTGCCCATTTTTACCATATCATTTGATGATCCAGTTTTCTGAGGCTTAACTGACGGCTGCAGAGGCCTATCATCCCTCTTCACTCCATCGCAAAGGGAACCAAATATGAAGGTAGAGTTGTCAACCCTGATTTTTGAGCTTCAGTTTGTGCATCTAAGTCATCTCTTTGGTACAGGTTCCTGTTTGTTTTCTCCTTCTTCGAAGCCCTAAAGTACATATAACTAGATCGTGTAAGTGCACATGAGCTAAGCTTCTAGAGACCAGCATGCCTAATATTTACAACCATATTCCAATGTCAAATTTATTGTACCTATTCTCCTTGAGTATTTTTCTCCTTTCCTTCTCCTGTACTCGGTTTTCTCTGGCATCCCTGGCTAGAGAACCCCTTGAGTGCTTTTCTATCAAAACCTTACACCTCTGATCTTCATCTTCCCATTTCTAAGGTGATAACAAGGATAAGTACGCAACTTATATGCATGAAACTATTGAATAAAACAAATGAATACATATATGACGTTGGAGGGAAAAAAAATCTGCTACCATTACAAACCTGTCTCATAGTCTTCAATCGGTATAGGTTCCGCCCCTTTATCAGGAGAGGATGAAGTGGAGGTAGTGGCTTCTCCCCTTTGCTCCAAAGGACCTCTATCTGATCAAATAAGCCAAAATTTAGTGTTTAATTCACATTTTAATAAAGATGTTCCATCTGCTACTTCAGATGTATGCTACTGCATTTACATTTGCCTCCTTTCAATTATTTTTAGGTGAAAAGGTTTCAGACGCCATAACTAGATCTCTATGTTGACACTGCAAACAGAACACTATGAATGGTTATCACTTGAGGTTCACATTACCATAAGTAGAACTATACCAAGAGGGGTTGATAACATTAGGACACAAAATTAAAATTATTATTATGATGACTTCAAAAGTATACTCATAATTATTGTCAATTCATGTCTGTAGTAATTGTCTTAATCCATAATTGTACATGTATGCTTATTATGACTCACTGTAAATGTATGCTGTTGTTTGGCAGCACCATAGCCTTCCTTCACAATTCGACCTGCAACAATTCGTTTCCCACAGGGAGGACCGCTGGCACTTCGTGATGCTATGTTGAACCTGAGAAAATTTGTTAGAATAACTACAGTTAAGTAGAAAGAAAGTACATCAATTTATTGCATTTTCCCTTGAAAAGCATGATCAACAGAGAGATGCAACATATGCAGATAATATATATGCAAAAAATTTGTTGCAAAGGGAAAATGGTTGAAAGGCTTACATTTCATAAACATTTTGTTCAAACATAACAACATCACCCATACATGCATCACCTGGTTAAAGAAAAGGTCAGTCAATTTCAGGGCACAAGAATTGAAATGTTAACCCATGACATAAGGTGTTAAATGGAGCACAGACCAAGAAACCAAGTTAATGAAAGAACAAGCAATGCGCTTACCTTTGCAATTCAAAACAAAGCTAGAAACTGGATACTTTTTCTCACCCCCACCATTCAAAATCCTAAAATAACACAACAAAACTTACATTTAAAAAAAAAAAAAAGGATTTTGACAAAAGTTAATATCACCACTCATCAAATAAAGAGCAAAGCATTTACTCTCGGTGCTCCTTTATGCGCTGTATCACTGTATCTTTGTTCCCAGTCAATCTCAGTGCATTCTTCCTTAGATACACCTTACACTGCTCCACTTTTAGCTTCTCTAGATTACCAGCTGCCACCAAATTATAACCCACAAAACAAAATCACATTTTTTATCGCATTTAATCTCAATCAAGCTAAACACATGCATGTATATTTATACTGACATTCTATGATCTTTAAGGCCTCCTCTTCTGGGTCTCCCTCAGTATCCAAATCTTTACCGTTTCTGCTCAAAATAAACATGACCCGTTACTATTCATTAACAAAACACCTCAATGAGAAAATCAGACAACAAAATGTTTTTCTTTTTTTTTGTTTTCCTATAATTGTAATTTAGAAACGAACCGTGAGTTTGATCTATTCTTCATAGAGAGGTTTGAGAGCTGGCAATGAGTGTCTTCAAGAATGCTGTAACTTGGGTCCATGTCTGAATCACAATCGGATTCTACACTTTCACAGTAATCTTCTTCTTCTTCTTCATGATCGGAGATTGCCATTAATGGGTTTGTTGTTCCTTGCATTGATTTGGGTTGTTAAACAAAGAAAGATGATTTTTTTTTTTTTGTTTTTTTTTTTTTCAGCTGAAGGAGAGGAAGATTGTTATGCGTTTTTTATAGATAAGAAAAGCCTTTTCTTTGATCTAATATATATAAGAAAAGCTTGCACAGCATAAAAAAAAAATTTAAAAATTTAACCGTTGGAGGTTGGGCCCGGCTACTAACAAAATAATATAATTAACTGTATAATTTCCATAGTTAATGCATTTTATTTAAATAAAAAGAACACTTGCCTTCATTTAATTGGGCAGTGTTTCACATTTCTAATGCTAAAAATGTTTTGAATTAATTTGGAGAGAACAATCTTTCTTAATTTTTATTTTGCCCACTGAAAAATGGAGGATATTATTCTTCCTAAATTCAACATTTATCTATATATTCCAGATGTTTTATATTTCACTTTTCATGAAAATAAATGTCATAAATCCAAACATTGAAATATTTGTTTTTGATCTCCAGGGCCAATTCAGCCTTCAACATAGATGAAGCACAATCACTTCCAGTCTTCCACATAAAACTAGCATGCATGTTATTTTCTACCCAAGTATTAAACGGCATTCAGCTGTATATGCCTGGGATGCAATCTGTCTCAACCCATGTAGGGGCACACCATTTTTAGAGCTATCCTCGTCTAAGAGCACCGCATGTTTGTTCCGCAGTAAAATTCCGAGAAAAAAGCTACTGAAGGTAACATTATGGCACCAGAAATCGAAACTAAAGACTATTTGCTGCTAGAACAACATAAACAACTAAATACTAAAAGACAAGGAGCAGTCAAAAGTTACAAGTTGATTCAAATTTTAGCTAGGAAGTGTGTAAAAATGTATTTCTAGATAACATACTAGATTGTCATGATCATATAGATTGATTAAGCCTCTAAAAGTATTGAGAACATAGAAATTTTCTTGTGTCCAATGTATTTTTAACCAAAGGATCTCTCTTTCAAATGTCCACATTGTCATTTGGGAGGTAAGAACAACATCAACCAGTGTCTCCCATGAACAAAAACCATATCGCAGCTTCGAACATGGCCTTTATGTGCATCTAGTCCCCAGTCAGAAGTCCCTGAAGTTCAGACAATAGCCTAACTGATGGCAAAGTAGAGAAACCCAGGAATATGATGCAACAATTCTCAGAATGCAAATGGATCACCATATCTTCGATTTAACCCAAAACAGGAGAAACACGACTCCTAGCACAATAGCAACTGGAGCCCACTTTCTGATTAAAGCCTGCACTCAGATTATGTAAAGCAAATAGTTAGTATTGTTTGATTGTATCTATTTCATGCAATTACCCGAGAAAGCATTGATCAAGAAATACAGATATAAGTAGTGTTCAAAAAAAAAAAAGGAAATACAGATGTAAGTGGTGGCAGCAAAGATGGGGCAAATTTTTAAATTTTCAAGTTCAGCAGTACTGATCCTCGCACAAAAACATTTACGTGCCATTGCATAATGACCAAAAAAAAAGGTATGGAAAGTAATAGTTGGAACTTGCTATATAAATGGAACCAACCTGCCTATTCAAATCTCTTGCCTTGTCAGCATATACTCTAGATTCTGATGTCAATCGACTGGACATTTCACTGACCTCTGCATTATCATCAAACATCACAAGTTCATTTTGTTCAGTATACTGAATGGGAGAAAAAGAAAAGGCATATTTCGTACAAAAAGGAAGAGGAGGGAAGAGAGGGAACATTCTGATGAAATGGTGAAGAAATAGAACAATAATATGGTATGTCAATATCATGTGTTTTCTATTAATTTTCTCAGAAACAACTAAAGAAACAGCAGCAGCTGACCAAGAACATATAGGAAAAGAACAAAAAGCAAATATAACGCAATCTGCCTAAACATAAACAGCATTCTACCTTACAAAACCATGAAACAGAAATTGTAATTTGCATTCAGTGACACCATAGACGAGTTTCATAAAGCAGTTAATGCATCAGAACTCAGCTTTCTAATATTTTTATAGGAAGACATGTACAGTTTCATAATTTTCCAAGGGAATACATATTCATTAAAACACTACTGAGTAAGCCACGACAGTTTTAGGTTTTAAACCCATTAAGCATGTCATACATGCAACAACAATTAAATGATAAAACTCAAAGACAAAGGTATCATGATAATATACAAAATCAGCTTGAGGTCTGAATTTTTAAAGAAAATGTCATAGATAAATGCACACTTAGAAAACATACCCAACAAGGTATAAATATGTATTAGTGTCTGCATTCATCAACTCATAACTCTTACATTCTTGTGCATATCTTAAGTATTTAACTCATTCATACTCTAACGGTAGATCGTTCTTGTGACTTAATTTTGATATCTAGAATTCTTTTGAAAGTCATTTACAAGCGACAGGAGAACAAAGCATATAGTGAAAGTTCAGTGATATTGAAAATAAAAGAGAACTATTATCTTACGGTCTAGTTTTTCACCAACACCGAGTACATCCTGCACATTTCGGGTCATTATTTGATGAACTTCATAGAGCTCATCATTCAACTTCGCAATATTCCGCTGAGTACGGGTGTCCTGGTACAATTTCTTTGTTTTCTGTATGAAAGTATCTTTAAAATATAAACAAGAAAAGTAAAATCAGACCTAGGATAGGCATATAAAAATAACGTTGATAGAATATGAAATGTGCAGAGAAAATTTAATGAAACAAAAAGGCCTACCAAATTTAATAAAAGCATACGGTCTAGCAGCAGTTTCAATTTGTGCTCCATTGACGCGCTCAAATTCATTCTTGAGGTCCTCCAAGTATTGAAAGGCTAGCTTCTTGGGGTACGAGCGATCACACATTGTGAGGTAACAAACATGTCCTTCAATGATATAACTAAGGTCTCAGGTCAAGGAAAATGACAATGAAAACTTCACATGAACATCCAGCCAATAGACACAATATAATCAGAAAATGTGTAATGGCATCTAAACAATGCATCAAATAGCAAAACATGGGCATTATGAAATCTCACTAAGCAATGTAAACATGATGCACAGTTGATCTTGCTTGGTCACAAACATACTTCCAGTGTGCAAATGATACCTAACAAGTCCAAATTGTTCAAGGCAATAATACACCTAAATATAAACATAAGCAGGATACTGGAATACATAAGAGCCAGATTCAATGGACATCCTTGAAGGTTCATTTTGGCGTGTAGCAAGATTCTTAAAGAGCGCCTTTACTTGCTGTTTGTAAATTTCAATATCCTTCACCTCACGGCCATCATCCAATCCTTCAGCAAGTGGAAGCCCATCAGTGACACGTGCAATCATTGTCAGCTTCACCATTTTTTTCTTTTACTTCCTCCCTTCCTCTATCCACTGCATTATATTGAACATAGAAATCTCAGATGCATGAGGCAACAAACAAGCTAATCGGGAAAAAAAAAAAAAAAAAAAAAAAAAACAGGAATTATGTCTGCACAAACAGGAAACGGCCCCAGTACAAGAAACCCAGTTAATTATCTACCTAAATCCTATTTCGGAGGGTAAAATTTGAAAACCCATAATTCAGTTTTTGCAATTGATCTTATCTTTAATTGGAAAGCCAAATTGCTGCGCAACATAAAAAGAAATCCAAGAACCCTTTTTTTTTTCTTGAAATAACAAAACACAAATAAAGAGAAACAACAATGATAATCTTTGGTTATTTCGCATTCACCATTCTCCATAGATCACAATTGATCCATAAAACAGTAGTGATAAATCTTTTATTCTAAAATAACGATGATTAACGCAATGTAAAGCAAAACCCAGAAACAAAATCCTACTGATCTATCTCCAGGAAGAGAAAAACTAACACAGACGAAAGCAAAAATATGAAAATTAAATCAATGTGCATCGGAATGCATAAATGATTATCCATTAACGCAAAGAAAAATTGACAAGTACCTGATTATAGCATCTGGGTTTTAGGTTTTCCTTTTTTTTGTTTTGATTATGTTGACGATCTGAAGCACGGAAATGATGACGGTGATGGCGAAATCGAGATCGGAAATTCAGAGTTGGGTTATATATATATAAAGTTTTTTTAAAAAAAATATTTATATATATAAAATTAAAAAAAAAGGGGATATTTGCAAATTAGTTCACCAAAGAAAAATGAAACGCACACCAGAACTTTTAAAGTTACGATGTAGAAATTGGTTGACGGGATTAGTTCGCCACGTCGAAAAATGATTGACGTGTTCCCTGACAATTGGCCTATCGACTGAGTTGTTCCATGACAGCTGGCCCTTTTAGTGACCTGTCAAAATCCACATGGCAGTTCTTAACGAGGGGACCCATGCTATGCCACGTGGCTACATCCACATCATCAATTTTCACCACCTGACAAGTCAAGCCATATGGCAAACAACACGTCATTATCTTTTCTGCCATGTGGATAACAGCCGCATTGACTTATCTGTCACGTGGATAGAACACGCTATTATTTTGGCCATGTGGCCAAAAATTTTACCACGTGAACGGAACATATCATTATTATATTAACACATACTCTGATGTTCATCACGTGAATTCAGACATATTATGACTTTTATCCAAGTGACATATGTGGGACCACGTAACTTGTGTGGCATATTTTCACATTTATTCAAACACATCATCATATTTTGCCAGGTGGCAAGAATTGTTGCCCACATCATCTAATCTCTGCCATATCATTATTTTTGCCAGGTGGCATATGGGTATGCCACGTGGCTTCCCACACTTTATAAAATGCGTCCGGTGGGCCACGCCACATCATTATAATGGCACATGACACGATATATGTGTGTATATACATGTATAGCACGTGCCATCACAATGGCGGTGTGGCTGTATTCAATAGAGGTCATTCCAGGTGGGAGTGCGTCCAAAAGTCCAAAAAGGAATCGAGTCTTTTTATTTTCCACTCTCCCAAGAGAAAGAAAAGTGTCTGTGGAACGTCTTCTTCTTCTTTTTTGTTGTCAGTTGTACGCAAATAAATGAATGCTTCAGCTTTACTTTCATGTTAACTCATTCCTTCCTTCATCTGCGTTTCCAATTTTTAATCTTTATATATATATATATATTCTTGGTTTCCAGCCAAAACAAGCGACTGTGACTGGCACTCTCATCAACCATGGATCGTGGCCGACGATCTCGACCCACCGGCGTTTATTCCGCTCCCAGAGGGGAACGATCGTCGTCTTGGGCAGCTCATACCTCCCCTCATGTAACTTGGAAATTTTTCAACAAATTCGATGTTAATTGATCTTGCGATTGAATTTTGTTTCTGTTGATAAGCGGTCGCTTTTTTTAGGGGCAAAGAGGAAAAAGATAATATGGGTTGGGTTTTTTGTTTTGATTTGTTTGCTTAACTTATAATTTTGCAGTTAGGGTAGTGTAATTGTGAAACACGAATCTTTTGTTCATAGGATAAGATATTTGCCAAGGAAATGATCTTTGGCTATGCGTAAACAGCCTTATGATTTCTTTTTACTTATTTTACTTAGTTAATTTGTTAGCGAGACGTTTTTGCTGCTGCATCACTGAATCTTGTGCGTGTCAATTAGGAAATTTTATTTGATGCACAAGTTCCCTAATGTCATTTGTTCTACTGCCAACTAGGTGATGACTGCTACAGATGGGTCATTCCCCAACTCCAACGATAACTCCCTTAGCCCTAGGGGTGGAACATCACATGCCACAAGGGGACATGCCAACCACCGCCAGTTTTCGCCTGCTAATTTTTCCAGGCGTTCCTATCGTAGACCTGCCCCGGTTTATGAGTATCGAATCAAGAACTCGCCATCACAAGATGGATCTTGTCAACCAGAATGTTCCCACCAGGTTGAAACTGCTTCCATTGCCACTAGTGTTGAGCCTAAGTCACCAGGGAGTTTTGCAGCTTCAGATTCTACCCCTCAGGGTGATTCTGCCTTATTGTCTTCTTGTTCGAGTTCTCAATCTCAAGGTGCACCACTTGATGTCACAAAAGATCAGTTTGGAGCAGTGCTTGCAAATGAAGCTGTGGATGAGGAGGAGGAGGTTACATCGCATCATCTTGATCTCTCAGTCAAAGCAAATTCTATCCTTCCACAGAATAAGTCTCAGCTGTCCTTGCAGTCTGGTGCCAATGACCAGCCATCAAAAGAACAGTTTGCCAAGAGTACTGGATGCACTGGAGATTCAGGGAATTCAGAGAATCCATCAGCATCTGAGACTTTTGACATTTGTCCGCCCATGACTGGCGCTTATGTAAAACTAAAGCCTTCTCTTTTTGTAAAAAATAAAGAAAAGCGGAATGAGATCAAGCGTGCTTTAGAAGTTCAGGAAAATATATTAGAACCAGGGATGGTTCATCTAAAGGGTTACTTGTCCATCGATGATCAGGTATTGCTTTATTCTCCTTTGTCAAGGATTACCTCTTGCTTAGAGTAACCTGCCCTTTTTGGATAGGAATCTCCTTTTGGTGACTTTTCTGTTGTTGTTGGTTGTATGTATTTATTATATTCTCTGATGTGATTTCAGGTTAAAATAGTAAAACGATGCCGAGAACTTGGATTAGGTAATGGAGGTTTCTACCAACCCGGATACAGGGATGGTGGAAAACTGAATTTGAAAATGATGTGCCTTGGTAAGAATTGGGACCCAGATACAAGTACATACAGAAACCTTCGGCATAATGCTAAACCACCCGATATTCCTGATGAATTTCACGAGTTGGTTGAGAAAGCCATGAAAGATTCAATTGCTCTATTGGAAAGAAATACTGAAGCAGACAGTGCAAGAGATGTTCTTCCATGGATGTCACCAGACATTTGTATTGTAAATTTTTACTCAACAGGTGGACGGCTTGGTCTCCATCAGGTTTGCTATGATAACTTTCTTTTGCTGATTGGTGGAATATTCAAAACAAGTTGCTTAACATGATTAGGGAATGATTTCTTTCAAGTCTGTTCTTCCTTTGTTGGGTAGAGGTGGGGGGTTGGGTATTTCAGTGCATTGCGGGCTGCATTCTGGGTTATAGTCTAGAATGAAACACATCTGTGTGTATTGTCTTTCTACTTTGGCATTGTCCAAATCCATGATAACTGACTAGGTTTATATCTTTTAGACAAGTAACCACCTATACAGTTCATTTTTTCCAATTGTTTGGATGTGAATTGAACTTTTTTTTTAATCATTTTCATATTCCAAGAATTTTGTTAAGTCATCAAACTTGTGTTTAATGTTGCCTTGTGCGTTAAACTAAATTATGTTCTTGCCCTTTTTTGGAGATCTTTATATGCACTTTTGGCACCTCTCATTTAGTTGAATGCTACTGAGAATTAATTTGATTGGTCACCAATGTAGGATAAAGATGAAAGTGAAGGAAGTCTTAGAAAGGGATTACCTGTCGTTTCGTTTTCAATTGGAGATGCAGGAGAGTTCCTGTATGGTAATAATAGAGATGAAAAGGATGCTAAGAAAGTTTTACTGGAGTCAGGAGACGTTCTGATTTTTGGTGGGACATCCAGACATGTATTTCATGGTGTGCGTTCAATTCATACTAATACTGCACCAAAGTCTCTACTTGAAGAAACAAATCTTCGTGCAGGCCGTCTAAATCTGACTTTCAGACAGTATTGAAATATTGTATTATACTTGAAGAAGTTTGAACAGACACTGAATATGTTTCCTTTTGGTTTTCCTCCCAGTTCTCTTGCGAATCATCAAATATTCATAGATGGGATCTAACGGAGCACTGTGATTTTTGGGTCACTGCATAAACGGGTTTCACAATATTGGATTGCAATGATATTTAAGATAGTCCTTGATTTAGGCTGTTGAATGCTATGCAGAATTGCAGATCAAATGGAGGTTCTGAATTACGATACTTGTAAGCAGTTGAATGCATATGTTGTGATTGTCATGCTGCCCTGATTTTGAACTCTATTTTTGGCGGGTATGATTATTTTAGATGTCCCACTAACCGATAGTGGGTGGGCTGCCATAGATTAGGAAAGGCTACATTCCGTTGGCATTTGGTAGGCCTCATATTGCCAAGAAATGGCCGAAAATTTTTGGCAGCCTAACTTCCACCAGTCTCTTAACCAATAGTTGTCCGGTTCACCTTGGCACTGAATTTGCTTCAAGAACAAAACATATAAATTCTTATGCTATAAGTAAACCCAACCACTCCGTCACCAACAAAATGCTTCTCAAATAAACTGGTGGGATCCAATCCAACTTTTCAGCATTCAGTAGCACCTATAATACCCATTCAAGTACCGTTACCTGCACATCTCATCATTTAAAAATGTACTTGTTTAGAAAGTTTAAAGAACATACTCTTAACTGTGTTCATCCGGAAATGGCAGAAAGGGAGGGGTTTAGCCATGCTGGAGAGGCAGGGCACATGCTAAATCTATCAGAGAAAATCTGAGAATTTCGCATGTGCCCTTGTTCTCCAGCTTGGACTCTTATCTCTTACAAGCAACACATTTGCAAAATGGAGCAAGGTAAGATTCTTATAAATCTTCTGCTAAGTTGATTATCAGAGTTTTAAAGAACATTTGCAGTTGAAATAATTTTGTTACTGCTGCAATGTGAACATCATTTCTGTCAGACATTATATTGACTTATTTATGAGGATCAATCTATGAAGAATTAACATATCTCACGCTGCAGACCTTCAACTGGCCTCTTATTGCATAGATATATCTTCATGCATAATTTGCATAAATATAAGTGGCCAAACTTGCAATGACATAGCTCGGCTCACTTCATGCTTACCTGGTAATAAAGTTACTAGATAAGTTATTGCACTGGCAGAAGAGATATATAAAGCTCTATACTACTTCCAAGTTAACCTCGATCAGATCGATTCTCTAGAGCTGATGCAGCTGAATCCACATAAGCAAGTAAACAAGCATAAATTTTTTGCTTCAACCGGTCAACAGTCTCTACTAATTCATTATTAGTTTCTGAGGTCAAGTTGTTTCTGAGCTTGTCCAACCACTCATTTGCATGCTTGAGCTGTGACAGTGTAACAGCAATGTGGTTATTCTCTGGCTCCATTCGTCTCCCTGCACTCTCCTTACCCTTCTTCTCCTGTACAGCAACACGAAACCCTGCATCCAATGCTCCTTCCAAGAACTTCAAAAACCAAGTTCTTGTTTCATTCAAGACAGCATCCCTTAATTCCTGGATTTCTTTTGAACCATCTCCTTTGGCCCACTCCAACTTGTCGGTTGAACTCAACTCTATTGAAGTTTTTGGAGACTTCAATGTACTTTTAGCATGACTAAGGCCTGTCCTTTTGCTGGTTTTTTCTGTGTCTGAAATGGGAAACTGAGTGGATAGTTGAAGTGGTTTATCTTTCAAAGGAAACGTAACATTCGGTTGGTCTAGGTGCTGCTGCAATGTGAAGAACTTGGTGAGAGTGACGTGAGGGATCTCTAGTGAGGCAGAGGAGCGGAGATCAGCAAACATACTAAAAGAAAATATGAACATGAGAATTAGATATAAGAAACAACGTTATGTCGATTAACTTGCATAGAAATGTGTTCTGGAACAGCAGATTATGTACTTACTTGAGGCACTTGATAACACTAGTTGCAGTAGATGCTTCTTTCTGAGCTTCTGCAGCTACCAAAGAAGCTAAATATCTCCTTCTAAGCATTTCCTTTGAGAATTATGAAAAGAAATATACAACATGACGTTAATTGTGTAACTGATATTAAAAATTTCAAGAATTGCTTCACAAAATGTACCCTCAGTCATCACAAATCAAGCTGACTGATAAAAATGAAGATGACAGAGAACAAGAAACACACCTTTCCATGCTTCAAGAGGCTTGCAGGCAGAGAGGTCCATGATGTTGTCTCAGGCAGAAAGGTCTTGTCTATATTGCTTGACAAAGAACTCAAATTTCTAGGTTCCTGCTTATTTGATGAAGCTTTTGCAGACTTGCTCCTGGAAAGCACAGGAGTTTCCTTGGCATTGCATAGAGCAACCTCCGACTTTGACGAAAGTGAGTCCGCTCGATTTCGGAGAGGAGTAGTTGGCCGTGCCTGCAGTTCTAATGCCAATAACTGTCACTTGATTTGACAATTACATCTTTGAAGAGAAAGATTAAAATTCTTTTATTATGATTGAGCACTTGCATTACAATTTTTTTATTGGGCAAGAACATTATATCTGCAAGATAAAAAAAACATGTTATGTCAGACAAGATTTTCGTACCTTACCTTTGTTTTCTTGATGTCTTCCTTTCACTGATCCAACCTTCTTATTCATACTTCCTCCATTGTTCTCTGCCTCATTGTTCTTTGCACCTCCATTTGAGTCCACTCCACTCCATTTAGGACTTGATGTCAAAACACCCTGCATATATCTTGATGCAACACCAGCTTTTTCCTCTTTTATAATAATTTTCTGTCTCGAATTCTCCTCTTTCCCTTCCAATAACTCCTTCAACTTAGAACCATTGCTTCCTTCACTGTCAACTGGTACAGGACCCTCAGATGGCACCAACATTTGCATCAAATCTTTCGGAGTTCCTACAAAAGGGTTTCGTCCTGGAACTGGTCTGACACCAATCAGGATTGGAACTGGTGATCCACCTTCCATTCTATCAACATAGAAGAACTGTCCAAGCTGCAACTTGTTATTCAAGATTAGCTCAGTATCCTCCTTTGATAATGACACGTAAGTCGAATGCGACGAATCGGACACTTTTATGAAGAAACCTTGATTAGGCCATAGTTCCGAGCCTGTCAAGGCAGGCACGATGCTGATAACTTGTAGCAGAACAGATCTATACTCTCCACGAACCTTTACATTAGAGTTCATACTCTGTAGAAGCTTTAGCAACACTCCTGGTGTAAGAGATGCCATAACTTTCTGCTCCCCTATTCGAATTCAGAATTTTCTTTATACAAATTTGAAAACACTGAATGATGCACCAGTGTCAGATCATAATTATGAGTGATTTACAACGAAGGAGCACAGCAAGTTTTTCAGATATAACTAGTTGTTAAAGAAACATAAATTAATCCAAAAATAAATATGCGTATTCACTCAATGATACCGGAGTTAATAAGCCTGTGAGGTCTCAGGGTCCAAGCTTGGAAGCCATTTCATTTCACAAATGGTGCATAATCAAGCAATTCTAGTGCACCATCTTAACTTAATCTGATGATGCTATAATTAGATGGAACAACTAAGCTACATGTGTAAATATAAATCAGAAAAAAATTGACAAATAATTGAACAGTTGAAGACATGAAAGAAATACCTGACAGAAAAAGAAAGCTCCAAGAAAAAAAAAATGAACAAGAGAAAGGTTAAAGATGGTTCTTTCGTGAAGAGAAATGGTAGACAATGTTGTTTTGGTGGCACAACCAATGGGGTTTGGCCCAAAAATCTCTCTATAGCTTTGCATGTCAATCACGTAATCATCAACTTCACTTGGCTTTCAAGCCAAGTGATGATATTAATTGCTCTTGATTACCTCTAAGAAAACTTTTGCTCATTTTATGTATGTTTGCCATGAAATGACAAATATGACCTCACGTTTTAGGTGTACTGTACAGCACATTGGTATGTTGCATGGGCATTTTGGTCTGTGGGTTGTGGGTCTCTTTGTGGTCTCATTTCCTTGTTGAGTTAGAGGAGATGGAGTTTTTGGGAAGGTGTGGGAATTTTTTATGTCTGTTCTTAAAGTGTCCTAATCTTGCATGCCTAATTAATTGAATCATTTATGTTGACAACCAATTAGATTATGCATACATGCACTATACTTTTATCATTATTACACTTTATTTTGATTGTAGACACTTGTATTGGATAAGCTTAGTGTAGTCTCTACCATCTTACATCATTAATAATGCATCAAGATAAATAAATAAAATCAAGATGTGATCTTTACTCAATGTAATAATAATTCTTGAAAGAATTCATGATCTTGTGGATCCATTTATAGGTTATAAAGAAAAAAACACTTGAGAACAGATCTGGGTGGTTCAATGGGCCTACCCAATACAAGCAATTATACAGGAGTGTCAGGATTCAAGAAAGAGTGTTTAAGCAAATGCAGTAGCTTCAGTTTCAACTCTAACTAAGCTAGCATAGACACCATTAAGATGAGAATTCATGAGCACATCATGACTGCCATACTCAATGACTTCACCATCTTTCACTACAGCAATCTTATCAGCTTCTCTTATTGTAGATAGCCTGTGAGCTACGATAACAGTGGTAGCTTGCTTAGAAACAGTTCTTAGTGCTTCTTGGACATGTCTTTCTGATTCCAAGTCCAGTGCACTGCTTGCTTCATCTAGCAGTAGCACTCTTGATTTCTTCAATATTGCCCTTGCTATTGCTATTCTCTGCTTTTGCCCACCTGATAGTTGAACTCCACTCTGACCAACCTTCATACAGACCAAAAATATATAAGTATCAAATTGCATTACACATCAAATTTACTGGTATTGGAATCTAATTGAGCCTAACTAACAAAAAATAAATAAATAAAAGGGATCAATATTTATATATATACCTGAGTCTCATAGCCTTGAGGAAGGCTGCTGATGAACTTATGAATGTAAGCTTCCATTGCAGCCTCTTCAATCTCCGCCCATGAAGCTTGAGGGTTTCCAAATGCAATATTTTCTCTTATAGTGCCAGCAAATAGAGCAGGTTCTTGTCCCACTAAAGCGATTTGCCTCCTTAACCACTTGACATTAAGATATCTCAAATCCACACTCCCTAATGTCACTTTGCCATGATTAGGATCATAAAACCTTTGTATCAACCATACCACAGTCGATTTTCCTGATCCACTTCCACCTACCACTGCCACCATGCTTCCACTTTTGACCTTCAAACAGAAGTCTCTTAATACAATGATTTCAGGTCTTGATGGATATGCAAATGTTACCTTCTTGAACTCAATATCCATTGGTTTTGATCCATCTATCTTCCTATCCTTTTCTCGATCATTTCCTATCAATGGCTTCCGAGAAATGATGTCAAAAATAGCAGGAATTGCTGTCCTGGCCATGGTAGTATCTGGTGCTAGTCCTGCTAGTTGTCCAACAGAAAACGAACTTAACACAAGAATAAGGAAAATTTTATATACGTCACCAAAGCTAGTCTTGCCCTGTTTCACAAGGTAAGCACCAAACCATAGGGTTAAGGTATATGCACCATACATTGCTCCTTGAGATAAACCAAGTGCTAAGCCTAAAACCTGTGATCTTCTCACTGATCTTTTCTTAGGCTCATCTAAGGCTCTATCAAAGGATCTAACAATCTGTTCTTGAGCAGAAAACGTTGTTACTGTTCTTATATTTGAAACAGCACCAGATGCAATGCTGCTTGCTTTAGCGTAGGAGCTATTATCTAGCTTTGGTCCAACATTAATGATTAAACTCAAGTAACTAGCTCCAAGAGTGAATGGAGTTAGAGCAGCAGCCAACAGGGTTAATCTCCATTCCAAGAAAAAACACAAACCAAGAGCGGCAGCAGCTGAACTTATACCCATTAACAAGACTGATAATCTATCGCCCAGAATTGATCTGAAACTGATGCATTCAATTGATAGCTTGGAAACGAGCACTCCAGTCGAATTTTCTTCGAGATCAAACCAACCCGGTTCTTGTTTCAATATTGATCGAAATAAAATTTTTCTTACTCTCATTGTTAGTTTAGTTCCAGCCCATCCACAGAATCCTTGCTGGCCTGTTTGTACAAGAATGCAACCTACTCCTAGACCTGAAATTACTAAAGCTATGTGCCCCACATCTCTCTTCAATTTTCCTGGATTATTCTCATTATCAAAGTAGATTTGAAGGGCTAGGCCTAAAAGGAAAGGGAAGAATGAGAGAATTGCACCTGCATGCATGCCAAAAATGAAGCCTAAAAGAAGGGTTAAAGCTTCAGGTTTTTGGAGTTTCCATATCTCTGAAAGTTGATACTTTCTTGGCTTTTGTGTTTCTTGCTTTTCTTTCTCTGCTTGGTTCTCCATTTGCTTGGATTTTAAGTACCCTGATCTTGATTTCTCTTCAACATTCTTTGACCTTAGATCATGAACTGATTTTCCGTACATCGAAATGTCGGTCTCCTTATAGTTATCCGCCTCTTTCGCTGTTGGTCCTGAAACTGCTTCAGAGGCTAGCTTGACAAGGTCATAGTAAGCTCCAGCCTTTTCCATTAGCTGTCGATGATTACCGATTTCTATAACAGAACCACGATCAAGAACAACAATGATGTTGGCATTTCTTACTGTTGCTAGTCTATGAGCAATGACAATAGTTGTCCTGCCAACAGAGATCTTGTCAATGGCCTTCTGAACAATAGACTCAGACTCTGCGTCCAAGGCGCTGGTGGGCTCATCTAACAGAAGGATTTGAGGGTCTTTGACCATGGCTCGAGCTATAGCAATTCGCTGTTTTTGTCCACCTGAAAGTTGAGTACCTCTATCTCCAACCTGCTCATGAGTGTCAGGTTAACCTATCTGTAACATGTATATTTGTATTCCTATGTCTGCAACCTGCAACTAAATAGAGGATGGTGCTATAGTACCTGAGTCTCATAGCCATCTGGAAGTGCAGAGATAAAGCTGTGAGCATTGGCAGCAATGCAAGCATTAATTGCTTCTTTCTTGGTAGCATTTTCCTTCCCCATCATTACATTTTCTAATATGCTAGTAGCAAAAAGAGCAGGCTCCTGCCCAACCATACCAATTTTATCCCTGAGCCACTTCACTTGCAGTGTTTTCAAGTCATGACCATCTAAGGTAATCACTCCTGCAATGAAAACAATGTCAAAAATTCAACCTTAATTACTAGGAATTCAATACAATTTCAATCACAGAATCATGTTACTACCGCTGATTGGATCATAGAATCTCTCTATCAGAGCAAAAATTGTTGACTTGCCCCCTCCACTAGTACCAACCAATGCAAGAGTCTTTGAAGATGGAATGACTAGACTGAGACAGCGAAGAATTGGCGTATCAGGACGAGATGGGTAAGCAAAAGTAACACTTTTGAACTCAATCCTTCCGCGAAAATTTGATAATGTCCTGCCATTGGAATTGTAAGGATCTATATCAGGAATTCGGTCTATTATTTCATACACTCTGCTTGCTGCTACAGTCCCTTGCGCAAATTGAGCAAAATATGTCAGCGACAATGCCAGGCCCCTGCAAACAAGAATCAAGAAAATACTTCATGATTGTGGTACCTTTGCATAAGAGCGAACTGATACAAAGATTAAGAGATCATTACCTTCCTCCTAAATTAACACCAAAGAAACAAGCAATGGCATCACCTCCACTAATTTCACCTCTTGCAACCAAGATAGAACCATACCAAAAGGCTAATGCCCATGTTGAGTATGTTACCAAGTAAATAACTCCCATTCCTGCACCCTTAGCAAACCCAATCTTTACACCAATAGGCACTGATCTCAACAAATAATCAGCATATTTCTCAGCCAAACTATCCTCAGCTACGAAAGAAAATACAGTTCGAATCGAACTCAGAGCTTGCTCAGCAATGCCACCAGCTTTCCGATACGAAGCCTTCAGATCATAACAATTCAAAATATTAGATAAGATCAAACAGTCTTCTTTCAGCAATTACCAGAAATTGCCCATCAGAATGCATAATACTGTCAATACCTCTTCTTTTGCAGCTAAACCAACATAAATAGCCTTATAAGCCATGCCACAGGACAACATCAATGGAGTGACTGAGAACACTACCAGTGATATCTTCCATGACCTTATGAACCCAACAGCGTATCCACAGATATAGGTAAATAGCTGATGGACGAAATGTGCCATCTGCAATTAGATAAAACCAAGTTTACACATCAATACTAATTATCATTCATATATTACCTTGTGCCTATTCAAACTCACTACAGGCTTGATCACAATTTGTTGATATTGTGTGAAAGTCTGAAGAAACACATGCTGTACAATTATGCTTCATGATCTAACAAAAACAAAAGTAAGAAGGGTTGACCTTGTCTCCCATCACTTCTTGAATTTGTGCAACATCACTTGAAATTCCATGCATAACATCTCCAGTGCTGACTTTAGTATCATAAAAGCTGATATCTTGCCTTAAAACTGCTCTTAAGTACATTGTTCGAATTCGATGAGCTGATCTTTCCCCCACCAATCTCCAACAAGTGATTTCTGTTTCATACATTTTATATCAAGAAACTTACTTGCATATACTTTGTTCAAGAGAAAAAAAATCATAAAATTGATTCAAGCAAGGGAAAAATAGTATAATTCCCTTACCTAAATATGCTCCAACCACAACTATTGCTACTAGAATCATCATATCCAGACAAATCTATATTCAGAAGTAAAAACATTAACCAAAAACAAAGAGCTTTAAGTTAGTATCATTCAATATATCTGAAGTAATTAAGGTCTTGAGAATCCTGTAAGCAGAAAGATGAAGAGTTTGATATACCTTGTCTACGTCTTTCATCATCTGGGTTTTATTTGTTTCTTTAGCAATCTTGTTCACAAACTTCCCAAAAAGAAAAGAATACCATGGAAGAGCACCTCCATTAATGAGAGCTCCCAAACAACCCAAAATCACTAGTACAATATCCCATTTTGTTGAATACTTAAACAGACCAAATATTCCTACTTGCTTTGTTGGTTCTTCTTCTTCTTCATCGTCTTCCTCTTCATCATAATCATCGTCGCTGTGATAATATCTCGAATTTTGATCAATATTATCACCATATCTATGATCAGAATGAGCACCATATGACTGAAGGCTAGGTGATTTAAAAGCATCACGGCCATGATGATGATGGTGATGGGGGTGCTGATGATGATGATGATGCCCCCCAAGTGACATGCTAGGACTAGCTTGAGTGATGCCATCATGCTCAACATCTATATAAGCATGTGAAACTGAAAGCCAACGAGACTCTTTGCTTCCATGGTGACTAAAAAGATCAGTTCCGGATAAGCCAATCCCATCATGAGTTGTGTGATGCTCATCAGTGACACTAAGTTCATCCAATGTAGTCAAAGCACTAAACTTTGGTTCTTGCTTTTTACGATGATCCGATCTTGAACTCCCACTATTATGGTTCTTGACATGGACTACTAAACTCTGATCATTATCTCTAGCAACACGACTTTGCAGCTCAAGCCTACCAGAAGAAGGCACAGCACTGTAGCTAGAAAATTTATCATAATATGGATTAGCATAGTTTCTAAATCCACCATGAGTATGCGAAAGATAATAGTTATTGGCTGATCTCCTAAAACCTCGAGTGTTTAATGTTGTGCTAGCTGTCCAAGGACTAAAAGCTGCGCCCAGGAATTGATTATCATGCCAGCCAGAAGGTTGAAACTGCCAAGAAACCTCACTCTGCCATGACCTGTCATCATCCACGGCAAAAGGGGTGGCGGGTGAAGGAAGAACACGACGAGGCCTACGTGAAATGAAACTCCTGGAAGTGTCACTGGAGCTGAACTGTGCAAGTGAAGGTGAAGCATGGTATACGCTAGTAGGTGTTGTAGTGTGCCTTCTCTGCCCGCTGCGGCGGTGATGGTTTCTTGAGGAGATGCCAGAGTAGGAGTAGTCGTTGTTGTCAAGTTCAAAGGAGGAATCAGCCATTGATGAAAGTGTTTGATGATGCATGGATATTGTGTCTTAGAGAGAAATGTTAGGCCATTAGTTCTAGAGAAGAAAACAAGGTTTAACTTTGTGTTAAGCTCCAAAGACTTTAATCAAAAAGAATAATAATAATAATATCTTTGAACATGCCGCCTGTTTTATATTTTGATACGGAAGATATTACTTACTGTTGGAAGCAAAGTCATAAGAAATGCCAATTGGATTTGGCTGATACAAAGTTAGGGTCAACAATAATTTAAGGGCATTTTTTAGAAATATCATATTATCTGGTCATCAATAAATTATATAAAATTGGATAGTTCTCTTTTTTAAATGAATGTCAGTAAAATTTAAACTATATATCTTTACATGATGAGTTACCACTTTACTACTCTTTCATTGACAAAAAGTATATTTTTATTTTGATTAACTTGTTTAAATTGGATGAGATGAGTATATTATTAGAATTTGACCAATTCAATTTGACCGAAGAAAATTATAGAAGCTGTAATGATCTCCTAACAATTATTTAACGCAACTACATACACTACAACTCAAATTTGAGATATTACTTAAACAAAAATAACCTCTAATCACTTATTTCAACATTATATTTTTTCCATTAATGTACATGTATTATCATCAAAAGTTAAATAAGCAACTAACTGCTTTCTAGTCCTTCTTTTCCATATTTACAATAACTTGTAACAAGTAATAAAATGAGTTATTGTTTTGACTTGTGCCCCTTGTATTGTTTTGACTTGTGCCCCTTGTATTTCATCCTATCTGACAAACATAATGCATCTTCCTATGACTATTAATGAAGCAGAGTGTTAAATGGTTACTGTTCGATACAACAACATTCTTAAGTCTTGACAGAGCTATATGACAGAAAGGGAGCTAAAAAAAACCATGAATTAATATAGTTTAAATCTTTCTTTTAAGTAATAAACATGTCAATGCAACAAATGAATGGCTTGGTCTGCATGTGGACAGTGTCCAAGGCTATGAGGCCGGCCATCTGAAATCTCCACGTAATATTGCCATCCCTACCAATGTTTCTAGAAAACTTGCCAAGCTTATGATAATAAATAAAAGATTTTCTTTTTATAATATGTGCACTGTTCCAGGTCCAGTAGCTAATAACAGATTGTCCAAATGTCATTAGACTCGTTAGTAACAAATGTAATCACCCCATTGTCCATACCCGCAGCTGTTTGTTGACCAACATGATAATTTTCATTCTTTCTTTTTTAGTTTAACGCTCAAGACGGCTAGACCTGTACTTACACAAGGTTAAATGTCATTTCGTTAAATTTCCAACGACAAGACATAGAGAAGCATTAATTTTTTTGTGAACGTATCCGGCCTTCCTCCTCCCTGTAAGCAGCTATGCTCTGGCCTTGTCCAGGGGTGAAAAGACCAACAAAATTATGAGGAACAAAACAAAATGGGGATTACAATGCAAGGATATGCTTCAATGTACAAAAACTTTCAAACATCATGGACGTTATAGACAGTCAAATATGAGGCCATTTCTTTTCATATCACCAAGGCACCAAGAGACCATCTTTGTAATCTTAACCCCACAAGCAACCACAGGCACAATCCTGTTGGCAATGCAGAAGAATGTCTGACATCATACCTAAAACTAGCAAAGCGTAAAAACCATTTCACCATCGAGCTTCGTAGAGATAATTTGACAATATTTTCAATGTTCATCCGGAACTAACAGTGCTTTTGTATAAAGACAATTCTGTTGCTGTTTAATCTTATCATTTTGTTCAAAAACTATACATCAAGCAAAAAGAAGGCTGATATTTCCTTATGAACATCCATACACATGCATGAGAGTGAGAGAGTAAAGCGAGATTAAATAGAAAAGCAAAAGAGTAACAGTTGCAGCAGGGCTGACAGAGTGGAGAAGATGAGAAAGAAAAGTTTCATTGAGCCTGTAACTTGGAACCAATATCAAGCAAAAAGAAGGCCGATATTTCCTTATCAACATCCCATACATATGCATGAGAGTGAGAGAGAGCGGAGGGAGATAAATAGAAAAGCACAAGAGTAACAGTTGCAGCATGGCAGAGAGTGGAGAAAATGAGAAAGAAAAGTAGTCATTGTTTACATGCTATTACCCCGCATAATCACATCACTCTTCTTGAAACTGTCGCCAACTCCATGTTCTGCCAAGAGTCTGATTGCTCATATGCATCACACAAGGCTAAAGAAAAAAAAAAAAAAAAGAATGCTCCTAGACTACCAAAATCACAATAACGCCAATAGGCGATTTTTGTTCAATACAATATACAACATATTTCAGCACAAGCATTTGTATCCTATATATAACCCTTTACACCCTATCATTTGAGATATTCCAAGTAGCTCTAAACTTTTCTGTGAAGTGATTATCTGAGCTTTGATTCACTTCCCTTGCTTCGGAATGTTGAAAGAGAGAAGAAAGACCGTGGTGCTGTAACATTTGGACAGAAACACAAGTATACCATCATAAACAACCGATCCCAACATAAACTGTAATTATTTCATGCCTTCTGAAGGTTACTCTAACTGGTGAACACTTCATAAACATGACAGCAAATGCTCTCAGCTACACTTTAAACAAATTTTTCAAGGCCTCTAATTATATGGCTACGCTAAGCTCATAACAACATTGAGGGGGGGAAACCAAAAATAGGTCTCTTCATAACTTGTCGATCTATCAAGAGAACACATGCATTAGATGCGCTTAAAGTGGAGTTCAGGTTGTTAGAAATATGAAGATATTTAAAATTTCAGGTAAAAGATTCTCATTCCATTTATCATCGTAAACTGGACATGAAAAAAATAGGGATGCAGTCCCTCTCATTTGATTAATCAATAGCAACAAAGGACATGTTCTCCTTTATCTTTATAGCTTCAGGTCACAATATTTATTAAGTGGGGTACCGGACTATACACTGTATGACGGTAAATCTCAAAAAACACGCTGGGTGCATTTCTGGAAGCCTACACATTTAACACTAAAGGACCATTTTATATCATCACATATTAAGAAATTTATCACAGCCTATAAAAAAAAAATAAACAGAAGCATATTAACATTAGAATATTACCTTTAATAGAGCTTCCAGACATATGATCATCTCTCAATTTGAAGTTGGCTGGAGGTGCCGGTATGGAGCTGTGAATGGATTGATCTGCAAGAAAGAGAGATGCATTGTCATCCACTAGGAAATTCAGCTGCATAGCCTAGGCCAAAGGGAAAAGTTCAATAAATTCTGTACAAAGGAAGACTATTAGAAATACAAAAATATTTCAACTCCAAAAGATTCAAAGCATACACGAAAAGTTCAGTGTTCCCTAATGCCTTAACATGCATTTGAATAACTTTTCAAAGTATTTCTGTCAAAAACCATCATTCATGCAGGGACCAAATTATTCAACCCAACTTTCTAAGAGGAAAGGCAGACATATGTTCGTTTGAAATTCTCAGCAATCAAGAACAAAACAACAATCAGGAAATGAAGCATATAGGCTTACCCTGCTCGTTGAACAACTCGCTTTCATTGAAGCCATCATCAGAAGCATGACTGTGAGAGAATCCCATTCTTGATTTCCTCAAGTCTTCTGACGATCTGTTGGCAGGATCTCGCCCATCTTCTGTATCATCATCTCCTTCAGAAGTCGTAGCAGAAATCCAGTCAACCAAACTCTCCGGCCCACGACTTTTCCTTCCAAACTTTAACAACCGTTTGAACCCTTTGGTCACATCCTTCCGGGCCTGATTATGAGAGGAGTTAGCAACAAGAACAGGTTTCTGAGCACTTCCCCATTTCTTCCTCATTCGAGCTGCATCAGCCTCTGTTTGGGTAAGAGAGTGAGAATTCCAGGATGCAGGACTCCCAATTGGAGAGTCCACAGACGCATCAATATCTGAAATCTCATGCGGATAGGAAAATGGATTGTGCATACGAGAGTTCCATGATACTGGGCTTTCCCCAGGAGAGTCCTGCAAGGACCCTACAGCATTGAATGTTGAAGGAACGGAAGCTGGCAGTTCAGCAACTGAAGAATGATCAATTTGAGAAAGAGATCTCAGAGAATCATCATTCTCAGACTCAGACATCTTGTCGGATTCCTGGCTTAGTCTCAGTTTTCCATTTCCATTGTTAGCATATTCTTCAACCTCTGTCGTTTCAAGCTCCTCCTCCATATCCTCCTCCTCTTCTTCTTCTTTTGCAACGCTCATTGAATCATCTGCCTCAAAAAATGATTCTTCAAGTTCCTCCTCAATTTTAAAAGTCTCAGATGCCACTGAAGATTTCAGTTTAGCTCTAGTAGTTCCAGCGCCCAGACCAATGCCATTACCTCTCCGAAGGAATGGCTTTGACTCCACATTCTTTGAAGATTTTTCATACAGGCCCTGCTCAGTTTGTTCTTTATCAAACTTCAATGGCGCCAACACATCATCAGAGTTCAAAGACAAATCCTTGAATTCAGCAGGACTAGCTGAGCTTTTCCTCAAAGACTCAGATCGCCGGGGCTTTTCTTCCTTTGCAAGAGATGTCTCTTCAGCTGTACTCTTGCTGCGGGCATAGGTTCTCACTTGAGTGCGGTTTGCTGTTTTGCTGACTCCAGAAGAGGGCTTCGTGTTCTCTTTTCTGAAATCAGAGAAATTTGGAACTGATTGTGCAAGAGGATTTTCTGATTGCATTCTCCTTCTCCCAGAACTGGGGTTGGAGATCTTGGCTGATGACCGTGGAACTGGTGCTGCTGCTGTGCGAGGCGTAGATGAAGACAAATTTCGGTTCAGCAAAAGCTTCTTGTTTTGGGAGCTTCTAGAAGCACCATCCACAGGAGATGCATCACCAAATGATCTATCGTGTCTATAATATTTCTGCTCTAGAAATTCAGAAGGATCCTCAACCTCTTCGCTCTGAAGGGAATCTATCGGATGCTGTAAAAACAGAACTTTACCAAATGAGGAAGTCTACAATTCCAACAAATGAAAATTAAAGCAAGAATTTGACAGACATCAGCATCAGCACTTGATTCTCAAAGACATGGCTGAAAGACTAAGTACCTGTTCTTTCTTGATGCTTGGACGAGAATGGTATGTTCTGAGCTTCTCTGCACGTTGACGAGCACTAGACATTGATCTATCAGCAGATCCATAAAATTTGGCCTTCATTTCATCTCTACTCCGCTCAAGGCTATCCTGCATGGCCTTCAACTTGGCCTCCTTTTCGGTTCTTTTTGTGCTCCACTCTTCCCTCAATTTTGCATCTCTTTTCTGCATGTATCTCTCATAAAATCTTCCTCTAGAATCATCTGAAAAACTTAGATCAGAGAAATTCTGTCTCAAAGAATTGCTGTAGTCTTGATGATCAACCATCTTCATTGGTGGAGTGCTAAATTTAGCACTATCACTGGCATTCAAGATTGGTTCAACCTCAGCCTTTTTCTCCAAAACCTGCATGGTAGATATTTCCACTGCTGCTGGTTTTCTATACTGTGAACTTATTGCCTGTTCAACTTGTGGCTCAGTGGGTTTGCTCCTCCTAGTAGAACCAGATTGCTTGTGCTCTGCGAAGAGCTTTTCAAGCTCATTGGCCTTCATTTTCAGCTCATCATTAAGCTCCTGATTTCCCTTAGACTGCCTTACCCGCTGAACTTGCTCTACTGATGGTGTTGGCACATTGCCATAGTTGTCTTGATTCTCAGAAAACTTTTTGCTTGAAAAAACTAACTTGTTACTTCCATAAGCAGCACCACTGTCATCCCTTTTACCTTGCAGCTTCATAATCTGTTCTGAAGCAGCAGAAAGAGGTTTCTGGACCTTCATTCTTAAAACTTCAAGATCTTCCACTCTTGTCGGTTCCTTTGCCGACACCATACTGTCCTTTCCCCCTAGGGGTAATTCTCTGGTAAATGATCGCCACTGTGGCTGAGAAGCTGACTGACCACCCTCAGTCTCTTTAGAAGACACTTCCTTAACTCTCAGTCCAATACCACCTTCAAACTGTCCTGAAAGAGATCGCGTATGTGTCTGAGAACCCCGAAACCTTGACTGACTTGGTGGCTGATCCCTTATTTCCTCAATTTTATTCCCAGGTTCAACATCCCCCAATCTACCTGAAAAATTTCCAATCTGACCGTGAAATCTGGTCTGATTGTTCACTGCAACAGAATCCCCTCTATCTGAATAATCTCTCGACTTTCCCTCAAAAGCCTCTCCATCTTTTGATCCGCTGCTCTTCTCATCCCCAACAAAGGTACCCTTAAACTTCTCTCTAACCCCCTGGTCAACACCAACTTGCTCATTTCTTCCAGTAAATGAACTCAAGTGGGACTGGTACCTGCCTTGATCCTTCCAGTTTGCATTACCCCTTAAACCCACCTCACTAATGTTCCCCACAGATCCCCCAATGCATGTCTCATCCTGATCTTTCAACTCAGAAACACTTTTAGCCTCGACCTTAACTGCACTTGCTGTCTCATTCAGCCCTTTCTGCTCCTTATCATCTGCCGATGTGCTAGGAAACAAGTTACTTTTGCTTTGGGATAAAGAACACAAAGGACTATCTGTACTGTTATTATCCTTCTTGTCATTGCCCAAATCAATGCTCATATCACTTGCTCCACTCCATCTCCTCAATACAGCCTTTTCAAGCGCAGGTGCAGAAGATACATCGGATGAGAGTCTCCTCAATTCTACAGGTTTTACTACAGCTGTAGGTTTACCACCTGAGTTCTCCTTCTGCTTATTCTCAAACAGATTGATCCTATCCTGCACACTGAGCCTCCTTGCAGGTTGACTTGGTTGAATAGGTAATGGCTCAGTCTCAGTCTCAGTCTCCTCTTTCTTCTTCTCTTCTTCTTTGTTCGCCTGTTCAGCAGAGCAAGAGGAATTAGGATGAAACGTAGAAGGTTTGGATTGGTGGGGGTACTGGGTTTGTGTTAAATCTGGTTTTTGCTGTTCTTGGCCGGCTTGATGGTCTTGATTTTTATTTTGGTACGAGTGGTGGGACCTAATGTCACGGGACCCGCTTGGTTCTTCTGAAAGGTCATCAATTGACATGTCAGATCCCCATGAAGCCCGGACCACTTGATCATCAACACCTGGCTTCCATTGATTGATCAGCTCTGGTCTTCTTTCGCACAGTGAGAAAAATTTGGTGCAAGCTTCGCTGCACAAATATGTAACGTTTGGTTTATCACTTTGAGGTTAAAAGAAAAGATACTAAAAGTAGAGTTTGTGGGAAAAATAAAAATGTAACTAAAAACCAAAAAAAAAAAGGTAAGAAGTACAAGAAAGTTGGCACCTTCAGAAAGGAGAAAATAACCATGCAACCACTAAACCTGCCATACTGTGACAGGAAAAGTTTATTCTTTTTTAATTTTCTATTGAGATATGACTATCAATATTTCTCCTTGCCGATTTTTATCATAAGCTTCCAACATTTAAGGATATTGGACTCTTCCGTTGCCAATTTTGTTCCAGAAAGATTCCTACTTTGTCTTAAACAGTGAAGCCAAACTGTATGGCTAACAAACCATAATTGGGCTCCATGTGAGAGTATGCAGTGGGGGTGATTTGGATAATGTCCTAAAAAGTATTCATAAGGACTTACCCCATGTTTAATTAATGGCGTTCAACACAATCATGAAAACTTTCCTTCTAGTACCCTTGATATTTTCCATATCACCCACTGACATACATTAAAGGATCCCAATGCTCCAGAACAGAGCTTTCAAGAGAAATTAAAATGAGAAATAAATAACAAGAAATCCTAGTGCTGAAGGAGATGATATTCTCTACTTTACAGAGAGCCATATTATGCATATTCACATTCCTTACTCCCTGATCTACCCCGCATAAGATGACATGAGACCATGCATAAAAAAACTCAACTAATGACAAAGCTATCAACAATGAAAAGCAATTCCCACTGGAGTCCAAAAAAACTGATGGCTCTTCTAAAGAGCAATTATAATTGCGGTTACATCAATGGAAACAATAATGCACTGTTAATGGTATCTTGACAAAACATGAAATTCCATGATGTCTCTCTTTTTTCCCGACCATTCTAACTTGTAGAGAATTGATACCAGATCCCACATCTTTGTCAGGCCAACACATATATATTAACGCTAAAAGGTTACTAACTCAAGTACAAGAAGAAATTTCATTTTCTGAATAGTTAAACAATCAAATGATGCCATGTAATTTAACATCCTTGGTCACAATTAGGACCCATAAATGGAACTTATCAGCATTTACAAGAGCTTCAATAATTGAACTAGTTTCTATATAAACCATAATAACACTAGGGGCATTATTATATCCTGAAACATAACCAAGTTTTCTCTTTTTTTTTTTCTTTTTTGGAAGAAAAGAAAAAAGATACATATCTTGGCTTTTAAATTACCCTGCTTTCTTCTACTGACACAACTGCTGAAAGATGTATATGAAACAAATTTCAATCTCGATCCTCAAGTTTGAGGGACCACATTAAATGTCAAAGAATGGTGAAACCAGATGAATTCTGAGGTTACACCAAAATAAGCAGCAGATTTGATTAGGATTAAGACAAGGTCAAGGTTAACAAAAAATATCCTGGTACATGAAGCCGCTTATTTTCCAGGTCCCTCTACTTTTTGTAAGGAGGCTGTTTCCACAACACAAACCTGTGGTCACTACGAGGCACCCTCACTCTTGCACTTAGACTTGCTCTCAAACTTAACCTATCTGGCTAGCTTCAAGTAGTGAAGCATGCAGGGGCAGGAGAAATAACCCTTTTTTATCAGCTATCATGTTATATTTGCCCTTCTTCTTGACATCCAATGGCTTGCCAGTTACCTCAAGCTGTGGTTGGCACTTATCCCAAGAACAAGACATCAAAACAAACAAATAGAAAAATGTAAATCATGTTGAATCCTAAAATGACCATTTCACTCTCTCTTGTCTGCAATAAAATTAGACCTAAATCAATTAATTTCACAAAAATTTTCTCCTCATTTTATTTCCCTTGCGAGTTTGCCACTCAACCAAATCGAAGAAATCACTCTCTCTTCTCCCTCCAGCTCTACCTAAAGGCATTGCTAAAGACTTGTTAAATTAAAGACGCACAAAAATGCACAAAAGAGAATGTATGCTCAAACAGAGAAGCAATTATCAGGTTTCAAGCATTGGCTAGAGTAGTTACTTTAAGCGACGTGCACCGAAGCGATCTGAAAAGAGCTGGAGCTCTGATACAGTTTCAGGATTAAAACCAGCAGCTGATGCTCGAGCACAGGCTGTAGTTAAATCTTGCCTAACTTCAGAGAGCCGTACATCAATTGCCCGCAGAAGCTCCTTCCTGCAAAGCCAAATAAATATCAGACAGCAAATTAGAGAAAATAAAGGATAGCAAAAACCCATTCAGGTACGCTAACTGGCTGTATCATGAAGAAAAATGATGGTTATTTTTGCAGTCATTAAGCACCATTTGAGGCCCTATCGCAATCATTACCCATTCATGACATAGTTTACTCCACAACTTGATAGTTAATATAATTAGCATATGTAGCAAACTCTAATTTCTTACAAAGATCATGAATTTATTAGCTATTCTTGAACCATTTTACTTCAAAAGCAAATCAGTTACTGGCAGGAAAATACATCCATGATATGGTATACCTCAGAATACAAAATCATAAACAGATAACAAAATCAACAGCTTATAAAGGTATTAAAATTTTTCAAAATTAGTCAAAATTCAGTGAAATATGTTCAAGCATGGATATAGTGGAATCACATGCCCAGCTCCCCCCTACCCCACCCCTCTTTCCCACAAGATTAGAAAAGGAACTTTACTTTGTTGCATCAGCTCCTGCCATCAATCCTGTTTCATCGCCACCTGGTGCAAGTTATCCAAACCCTGAGTCAGTATATGAACCATGTGTATTTTATTAGGTTCACAAAAGTAATTCCAATTGATAATCTTTTGTGAAATTTCACATATTTATTAGCATAACGAGCATAAGTTTAATAAAATTTTCCCAGAAAAAATAGAAGTGATTTCAGTATTTTCTTCATCAGTAGGTCTAATACCAAACATAAGTGGTTAAATTTTTATTTCTAAGTAGATAAAGAGTAGTTGAACTTTCAGCGTCTCTTTTTTGCAATGCAACATGCATGTCAAACATTATTTACAAGCAACTGAATCAAACCGTTCAGGTAGTCAACATATGTTCAGCGGTAATACGTGTGCCTCACACTGCTCTTAAACTTATACCCAGTCTGACATTGATTAAAACCATAAGCAAAATAGTTAGTGCAAAATTACATGGCCAGGCATACCACCAGTGCACCATCCATATAATCTAATAAAGTCCTTAACAGCAACCCCTCAATCTGGCAACCCCTCCAACAAACAGATCCAATAGCCTTGGCACTGCCCGGTGAACCATATGTTTCTGTCACTTCAAAGGCATTCCATTTCAGATTGCTCTCCCATGATCGTTTCATCTATAAAAGATCTTAAAATGAAACAGAAATCGTCGAGAAAAGTCCTCTTACTGCATTGCCTATGCAATAACTCCAGAACTAATTGTAAACTAAAAATAGTGGAACTCTAAAACATACTTCATTCACCCATGTTTAACTACAGTCAACCTCAAACATCCTGTTTATAACAGCCAGCTAACATGTGCTCATTTTCTCTCTCATGGTGAGCTATCCAGACTTGAACCATCAATTAACTAGCAGATATTCTCTGTCAATAATGGCAACATAGTCCTATAATGCATTCCTCAAGCCTTTTGAATGAATGAAAATATAACAAGCATGCTTGGTACTTTTTTCAAATTGTAACATAATAGCACCAGCCAACTCATTATTCAGCATTTACCACATATACATTTCAAAGTTGTCAGCTGTTCCTACACCAGTCCTCCCTTCTCATCAGAATCTAGTACAATAAATAAACCGAAAGGGAGGTATTGCACAAACATTACATTTACTAAACAAAGAAAGTGAATAGCCATTACTGAGCTTATTATGGTTTCAGCATACAACTTTTCCCCATGAAAACTTTCAGGCATATAAACTGCAAAAAAGCACTTCCTTTATATTGTTTGGGTCTGGTAGAAAGGATTTTTTTTTTTTTTTGTTAATGTAATTTGCCTTTCTATAATTATGACAGCGAAAAGCATCAAGAAGGATCCAAGGAAATAAATATGTAAAGTTCATTGAATTCTAGCTGCATTTTGTATATCTAAAAATATATATCACATGCACATTGAGTCCTATATCGCTTATAATACTTTTGAACATAAACTAAGCATATAACCAGCCCAATATATGTAACTCGTTAATAAATTCCATAAGATCAGGGATTCTAGACATAGTTGCATTTCCAAAACATACATATTGCGTGCCCTCAGTTTTGACTCAAAACTTTTGAAACGGACAAGCACACTAAGAGAAGCAAGAGTCATAACTATATTGGCAGTGCCGAAATAAACAATTGTCACTTCTATAGTAACAAATAAGCAAAAATCCATTAACGAAATGAAATATATATATATATATATATATATATATATATATCTAATTGCAAATGGATATAGCACATTGTGGCTCTCCCTCACACTCCAGTTATGCATTCAGACCATATCCAGTATGTTTGGCTATAGTCATTTCATCATGTACTTATTTCAGCGAAAATGTTATAGCAGACAAGGAGTCAAGGACTACCTTTCCTTATATGTAACTACTACCATATATCAATGGAAATGTTATCCATAATGCATCAATCTTTAACATAAATGGAAGATTCTAAATTTTATCTTTTTTCATCCAGATAAAACAAAGTCAAACAGTATAATTCACTGATTAGGAAGATTAAGGAAAAAAAAAAAGAACAGGAACAGTTGCGCACCTAAAGCCCCAGAAAGCTGATCGCTAGTCCCCTGAATGAAAGAGTAGTCAAATTTAGTAATGATTTTTACTTTTGAATTATGAATAAGGGCAAGTTTGAGAAAGGCTGGATTCATTAATGCAAAATGATGACTGCCACGCAAGCATTCTCGGATAGATAAAATGGCAGTATTACCTGAGAGTAGATTCTGCGTGCTCCTTCCAATTGAGACATCTCTGCGTCAAATCTATTGACCATCCCCAAAATCTCAGGAGTACTGACAAACCGCACAAACCTAAAAAACAAGAAATTCCAATCATATTGAAAGAGTGAACTGAAATTATTCCATTCTTTTCTATAACTTCAATATATTATCTCAGTGGGTGCTGTAAGTCACCTCTCAAGGGTTCCTTTAGTGAACCAAGTCTCAGCATCAGCTTCAAGCTTAATTGAATGAACTGCCTGTGCAACCTGCTCTTCAGCAACCTTCAAATGAGCCACAAATGGCTTTACTAATCCTGAAGCAAGCTTCTCCATATTTCCATTACTTGACACAAACAATTCACATCTGCCAAGATGGAAGAGTGATAAAAATCAAAATGCAATACACACAAAGACAACTACAACATAAAACTCAATGAACAGACATCCTTACCGTGAATGCCTTGGAGACAGTTGAAACACTGCATAGTCAAGAGCTGTATCAGATTTCATTCTCTCTATTATATTTACACTACTTCCTTGTTCTCTAACCTCTTCATATAATCAATGTCTCCCCTACGCAAGGGCTCCAGATCCTCTTATTCTCTAATTAATCAAGTCCCAGAAAAAGCAGACTTCAACCCAATATATATATATATATATATATATATCCAAACCCAGAATGCAGATTCTGCTGAAAGAAAACAAAAAAAAAAGTAAATGGATTAACAGTTTAACAATTGAATGAAGTTGATTAGAAAAAGTTCTCCAAATATGCAAATCAACAAAGAAACCAATACTTCACTCATCTACATAGCAAATCCAAATGAGAATAACTAAAAACAAACAAATATGCATAAGTAGATAACAGTCAAAATCTAGCAGTTCTCCCACCCAAAAGCATCCCAAAAAAAAAAATAGACCCACGGATCTTAACCCAAAACCTAACTGAAAAACAAAAAATGCAACTAAAATTAGCTACAGCTCCAAAACAAAAGCCACTACTTCATATAGAGTAAACAAGCAAATCACAGATCTGATTCCATCAAAAACCAACCCCAAAATGCCCAACCAAACCAAACCCACTAAGCAAAAACTCATTAAAAAAAATTTCAAATGCGAATTAAACAAAATCCATTTCTGTAAACACACACACTAACACATGCCCACACAAAAAAATGTACTAAACCTACTATCAAGAATTCAAAAACCCTAACCATTTAAACCCAAAAAAATAAATAAATAAATGTGGGTTACTTATATCATACCTGAAAGACTAAGAAGTAAGATCTTGAATAGATGAACAGGATCCTAAGTTTTGAATTCTCTCAAAAGGGTACCAGCATTTGGGTTTTTCGTCTTCTTCTTTTTTTCCTTCAATTATCAAAATCTTCTATTCTGAACATTTCTATTTTAGTGTGTGTTCTTTAAAGATATCAACTTTTCTTCTTCTTGTTCTTCTTTTTCTTCTTTTTAACTGTCAAGAAAACCTGAAGAATGATAAGATTGTTTATGCTTTACTCATTTCTCAAATGCCAATGCTTTGCTTTCTCTCTCTACAGACACTGTAACAGTAGAGAGAGAAGAAAGTGAAGATGACTGTGTTCTCTTTCAGACAAAACAACTTTTGGTTTTTTGTAAATTTTCTTTTTTTTTTTAACTACATTTGAAAGACAAGGGCTCTCCTCTTCTTCCTCTCTTGGTTTTTTTTCTTTTTTAATTACCAAAATACCACTCGTGTGTTCTTTAATAGAAATTACTATAATATCCCATAATACATAAATTTGTTATTTTGAATTTGGTATTTTGGCTCTTACCAACAATTGTTTACACTTGTAATTTAAATTTTAAAATTTTTTGATTAGAAGGGTTTTTAATTTGAATTGGAAAGTTTTGCAGGTGTAAAATGCACTTTAAGATTTGAAATTCTAACTTTTTATACTTTTTCATTGTAAAATTATAATTCCAAAATTATAATATATTTTTTGTTTAATTTTTGCACATACTAATAATATTTTGTTGATATAGTTAAACTATAAATTTTTAAATATATTTTTAATATATATTAAATGATTTGCATTATTTTACTAAAAATTGAGTCTAGAGTTTTAGAATGGAAGAGTATTTAAAAAGTCAAAATTTTAGTAAAACATTAATTATAATTAAAAAATTTGGTAAAATACTAATTATGAGTAATTCTTCTATTTTAGAACTTTTCAAATCATATGTTTTTCATTTGATAAAAAAAGTTAGAAAATTTATAAAAGCAAGAGTTGTATATCATATTTTTGAAGTTTAATGAAGCTTTACCAAGAAAATATAAAAATGTATTAATAATTTAATATTAATATATATTATTTTACTTTGTATCTAAATATTGAATTTTAATTAATTTAATTCGATTCAGATAATTAATTTAACACAACTGTATATATTATGATTCAAAATTAAAAAATTATTTAATGCATTATTATTTTTTTATATATGAGTATGAAATACAGTAAAAAGTCACATGCAAACAAAAAAATTTATTTTTAATTCCTCACTTAAAATTTTAAACATTGTTTTTTTTTAATTGGTATAGTGAGAAACTTAAGATGGAGATAGTTAAAGTCAAAATATCACCATTATTTTAACCTTTGCTTTCTTTGTCACTTTTTTTTCTTCATTTCTTATGCAACTAATAGAAGTAACTTAACCGTCAAGGTAGGTTAAAAAAAATTTAAAAAAAAGCAGTAGTAAGTAAAAAGGAAAAAAAAGAAAAAGTATTGGTCATTTTCAAGGGTGTAATTGTCCAAGTACTATGTGAGCAAACCTTGATTGAGTGGGAGCAGCATGTAGAATGGAGGGTTATTTTGGTAATTTAAGAGTGAAAATCCATGATAGGTCAACTGTGTAAACTTGTGCAGTAAGATGATATTCTGAAAAAAAAAATTAACGGTTCTTTAGACTAAAGCTTTGATAGTGAGAGTGAAAGATGGGCATACCGTGCAATTCAAGCACCAATTTTTTTTTTTTTTTATGTCTAATAATATATTCATTTTTTTTATTTTTATTATACCGATTTGCCCTCCTCTCAAATTCCACCACATAAGTGATGTTGTGTTACGTATTTAGCATCTCAATTTATGATACAAAACATTAATTGAAAATATATATATATATATAGAGAGAGAGAGAGAGGAAGACTATTTGTTCCTTAAAAAAATTAGAAAAAGACTATTAGGTATTTTCTCATGAGTTTAAAAAAAAATAAAACAAAAAGTCTATAACCTATTAGTTCAATCCCTCAAGTTTGGTCGGCATAAAGAGGTCTTGAATTCGTTATCTTTCGTCTCTTTCTTTATTACAGTGGTTCAAAAAAGTTAGATTAAATTTTATTTTTATATAATACTTTTAGTATTAAGTAATTACAAGAATTTTAATAAAAATTTAAACCGTACATATTCACAAAAAGTAAAATTTTTTTAATATCTATTTTTTTCTATATATAAAATTTTTACTCGAGATATTACTTAAAAAAAATTCATATTACTTGCTATTTGAATTAATAAATTTAATACACTTTTAGTTATTAAATACTAATTAATATTCTCATATTTTATATTTAAAAAATTAAATTCAAGTTAAATTATTTTTGCTTTTTATTTTTTTCTTTGCTTGTTTTGAGCATATTAAAAACTTTAAATCAAATTCCTCGCAATCAAATATATGCTCCATTACACATTAGATATTTATTTTAATGTTCACATATATTAAAAATATGATTAATATGATCAAAGTATAGTGTGTTTTTAATATATTATTCAATTTATATCAAATAACTCATATTATTTTTGTAAAATTAGATAGTTTATGCAAAAATATGTATTAAAAATTATCTTAAAAAAATGCCCACAATTTAGGATGGATGAATTTATAATTTTAGAATGGACGAAGTATAATGTGTATTTTATTAGACCACCACTTCAACATCACCAATTTATTCTAATTAATAGTTAGACTTTTCAATATAAAAGCCTTGAGTGTTTTATTATGCTATTTTCTTCAATAGTTGTTCATAAGCTCTAAGGAATTTTAATGTCTGTCATGATCAATACTGAATCACAGAATTAGATCATGGACCAGAGATCCAATTTTTAATTTTTTCTAGCTAGGAGAAGCTCTTAATCAATACATACAATAATGATATGTTTTGACCATAATATTATAAACAATCAATGTAGAATAAAAAGAGCAAAATAAGGAAGAAAAAAAAAAAGAAGGTTGTACATGTTGCTTCACAACAGATTAATTAGTTAGCCAAATACCAATCCCACCTACAAACAACTAACTTATCTTTTAGTTTTTTAAACTTTTTTTTTCAGAAGTGTTAAATCTATAATTAAACAAAAAATTTCAAAGCATCATTCTCATAATTCTTTTGTTGTTAAAAAAAATTCATCACCTCTTTATAAAATTGTTATGATTTTATGAAAAAATATATTTGTTTTTAACTCGATATATATTTTGTATATTTAAAAAAAATCTCATAATTCTTTTATGATCTCTTTGAGCATAATTGTTTTGGTTTATATTTTTGCCATTGTATAAGTGCTTCATCCAAAACAAATTCAGCCATTTTTTGTTGGAATTGGAAAGATTGAAAGTGAAGCATCCATGCCGTAGAAATCTTTCACCATCTTAATATAATCATGAAAAAAAAAAAAACCCTTTTTCACTAAAATCTTAACCATTCAAATCCTTCCACAAAATATGGATATTTTGTTGAAGAAAAAAAATTGCCAAAAATTCTTTGTTCATATATATGTTTCCTTTGTTGACAAAAAGAAACTACATATATACATGACTAGACAAACTTCCTAATTTACTTCACATGGTAGGTCCATTATAGAATTTGTGCTTTGATCCTCCTTTTTTTTTTTCCCATTTATGATGATTTTATGATCATTGAAACAGTTGAGATTTTGCAATGCCCACATTAACTCAGACATTGGCATGGTTCCATAACATTACTATTCAATTTCTAGCACTCACATAATATTCTAACATCACCCAATAACTTGGAAGTTTAACAAATAATGACATAAGTTTATGTCATATCAAGGTATATTACAAAAAAAGATAATTAAAAGGAAAGAAGAAAGTGATGTAGAGATATATTTGTGGGTGAAATATTTTTCTTCTTCATTCATTGACAATGATTTTCAATTTTTTTCCCCTCAAATCTATGTTTGGATAGAGAAAGATTTTATTTGCTTTATGTGGGTTTTAAAAATTTTTTGGTCCATTTTTCTTGGTCATTGTTAATTGTCTTTGTTTTTTTTTTTTTTTTTTTTTTTAAAGGATGTTAATTGTCTTTGTTGTGTTCCATCTTTTGATAGCTTAAGATAAGTGAACTCCAAGCTTCTTTTAAAGTTTTGTGTTGTTTCCAAGAAAAATTAATTTTTTAATAAAAATAATTTTTATTTGACTTAATCAACTAGAATAATTATAATTTATGTATTAAATACTAAAAAATATATTTCACCATTATCAACAAACTATTATATTTTTACTTAAATAATACCTCATATTCGAGTCATAATATATTCAATTGTATTAAATATGTCAATAATTCAAAAAATATATTTTATCAGTATATATATTTTATAATATTTTATTAATATTAATAAATAGATAAAAAAAAATTTTAATTCCCACATTATAATTATAAATTATTGAAAAAGAATATATAAGAAATTGATTGAAAGGTTATAAACAAAAAGAAAATGATTGGTTTTGTTTGGAATTTTGTATACATCTTGATATTTTTTTCATCTACCAATCCAGGTGTCAGACAAGAGTCACCATTGTCTTCTAATAAAAACTTCAAAAAGTGGTAAAAAGAAAGAAAAATTAAAATGATTATAAATCATTAAAGGTTTGTATTTTGTGCTTGACTGCCATCTGGGTTAAATACTACAAAGCTAATTTCTAATTAACCCATTTTTTCACCTATTACAAGTCATATTTTACACTTTTTACCAAAATATTTTAGTGATAATGATTCAATTATTATCATGTGATTGGAATTAATTATTAAGAAAAAACTTACATAAATAAAGGCCCTTTTGGTTGATTTTGAGGTTAACACCCATTTAATCTTTTTTTTTTAATCTTTTGTCATGATTAACAAAAATTACACAATATGTGTTTTTTTCTTGGGAGCCTCACTCATGAAGATCACCACCACCAAGCCTTCATTTGATATAATGTGGTTGTGTGGCCCCAATTTGCCATCAATTTTAGGTGATGGTTTGGTCCAATTCAAAATCATTTTGATCCAATGGGAATTTGAATGATCATGGAGTATGTTTTTCTTATTTTGCATCTATTTCTACAACTACCTTAGGTTTTGAATTTAGAATTTTGCCTATCAATAATATATAGTCGGTGGGTCAAGATTTATAGCACCTTTTGCTATATAATGTAGGGCCAAATTTCCATTAAAAAAAACGCCATTTTTTATATTTTCTCAAGAAGAAAATGTGAATCTATACAAATAATTTAGAAGTTCAACTTAGCTTTTTATAGTGAATAAAGATTCTTTGTAAGATGCACAGTTATTTGAACATATATTATTTAGAAATATTGATATATTCTCTCTCAAAATAAAATATTATTAACTAATACCTTATATGCTGGTTTTTTAAAAATACTTTATACAATTTTTTCTCCAAAAAAACTAATAGTTCTTGTTTTTTTGGCTAATTGTTAATTTAATTATTAATGATAAATTGAAAATGAAAATGTATTCAGTTTATCTAAAATATAAAAGTTTGATAAAGAAAAAAAGAAATTAGTAGAAAAGGTAATAAAGTTAATTTGAATGTTCAATGTAAATAAATTCATAATACAAAACTCATATAATGTCGTCCCGTGGTATCACTTGAAGATCTGAATTCAAGTTTTCCACATTCAATTTGTAATGGTTAAACAAAAACAAAACTCATGTAATGTCATTTGCAATGTTAGAAACAAGGAAGGGGAAATTACAAAAAGAATAATAATAATAAAACGTAGTGAGCAATCAACAAGCTAAGAGAGGTGAAGAAAATAGCAAACACGTTATCAATAGGTTGTGAGAAGGCATGTAAGGAGTCATGGTGCGCTCCTCCCCCAAATTCCACATGTCTTTGCACTTTCTTTCTTCATAGGTTACTTGAGAGGAAAATCTTGCATCATTTTAGACTTTGATTGTGACAAATGTGTATGCAGGTGTTGGAACTTGTTTTTTCTTTTCTTTTCTTATTTGAAGCTGGAGTTTCTGTGGGTAATGTTTCAATCCTTGCTCTTTCCTGTGAAAGCTCCAATAATTGTCCTTTAATTAAGATATATATTGTATATGTACATTTTGGCTACATGATAAAATCACATAATGTTGGACCACACAAGCTCAGGACTAAAGCAGCATAGGACTAAAGTAGCATATTAAGTACCACTCGGATGGGAGCAGAGGTCGATTAGTGCCATGATGGTTAGTAACTAATTTAATGTGGGCATACAACCTCAATAGCATAATCTACACTTTCGGAATCCACCTAATACCACCTACCGTGATTTATTTTTAGATTCAATTTCTGAACATCACGGTGCTGAAACTTCCTGGAGTGGCATGAAAATAGCACTCGTAATTCGAAAAGCTTAAGCCCATTGAGAGCATTTAAGATTGAATCACCACTATAGCCCACATTAAACTTGCTAGTAGCAACAGCCAGAAACTTGCATACCAACTGTTTTATATAGATGTCTTGGCAGCTGGAATAAGGACTTTGCTGTTATAGAACGACAAGTGATCACTCTTAGAAACATTAATCAAATCATCCCCAAATGTCAATCTGATGTAAACCAAGAGGCAAGTGGCCCTGTAGGCGACTAAGCTTAAGAAAAAAAAAAACAGAACCAACAGATTGAGCAAAAATTAGCATTCCCATAACACATGTTGAAGGAAAAAATATGTCTGCTTGCAGCAAGCAGTTTCCTGCAGTGAAACCTATACACGAACTTCGGGAAAAAAGAATCACGACCAACATGTTGGAAAAGCTGTAATGGATTAAACAATTCTTTAACAGATACATGTTACATGGAAAGAAATCTAGTGTACTAAGTGTGTTCTCTCACAGGCACACCAGTTCAAACAGTCAAATGCTGTTCACAAAGAGCATGATACAACCAACACTACTAGCTACAAGTTTTCCATAATCAAGGGGTAATCTTTTACCCGCATTTAACACATAGATAAGCCTAAAAAATCTAAAAACTAAGATCAATGTAACCCACAAATTCTACTCTTGGTTATCACTATCACTATTGTTATTGTTACTGATAATAATATGATTGTTGTTACCGCTATGATGGTTACTACCATTGCCTCCCCTTGTACATGGCTTCAACTGCGAAATCTCCATCTGCGTCTTCATAAAAAACTGCATCCTCTGCAATTCCAGCTCTTTAGCGAACTTCATCCTTGCTTTCTCCATCTCCACCACTTGCTGCAGCTTAGCACTCTCAGCCTGCTCGTAAGCTTCTCCAAACTTAAGCATAGCTTGTGTCAACATCCGAATTGAATTCCCCCACCACCCTTTCTTCTCCTTCTCCTTCTCCTTCTCCTTCGCATTCACCCCTTTCTGCACAACCCTCGGCTTCTTCTCCGGTGGAAGACTATCATCAGAATCTTGAAAATTCTCCTCATCCTCGTCCTCTTCAGAAGACTCCGTCTCCACATGAACGCGCTTTCGAAACTGCCCTCTCACATTACTATTACTACTCTTCATCAATCTATTGCTCTTCAATTGTACCTTGTGATATACGCTAGAGTTGGGCATACTAACTCCGCCGCTGCGGATCCCAACTGGAATACCTACAGGTACTTTACTCGATAAAGAAACAGAAGAAGCAATTGCAGCAGCAGTAGTTCTAGCAGGAGCAGGAGCAGGAGCAGCAGCAGCAGAATTCTTAGCTACCGGACCGATCAAATTATCCAATCTTTCGAAAAAGGGCCATTTACTAGGCCCGCAACCAGCAGCAATCTTAGCTTTCTCCAGCTTATACTTCTTCTTCACAGTATCAATCCGATTCTTGCATTGAATATCTGTCTTCGACGACTTCGTATAATCTTCTCTGCCACTCACAATGTCTGCAACTTCTTTCCAGTGTTTCTGCTTCAAATTCCCTCTGCTCAGCTCTAAATACCTCTCTCCCCATGCCTCTATTAACACCGCCGTCGCGCCTTCGCTCCAGCAATCCTCTCTTCCTCCGCCGTTGGCCTTCGGGTGGTGCTGGATCTGAATCGGAGTCGGAGTCGGCGCCAAGCCTAAACTATCGCTATTCTGAGAAGGAGGTGCCGCTGCTGCTGCGGCTGCGGCGGCGGCGGAGGACGAGGCGGCGACTGTAACTGTAATTCTCCCGTTAGGTGGAGACGGCGACGGCGATGCGTGTGACTGGATCTCGATCTCATCATCGTCGTCCATTATTAAAAACTAGAAAAATATCAACGGCTTAGATCTGATTATTAGAAGGAGAGAAACAGGGGAGAAGGAAGCGCTTGCGGGTGGATTATATAAAAAAAAACGTTGACGGGGAAAAGTGGGGATTGACGGAGAAGGAGAAGGAGAAGGTGGGGGTACAGAATGAGAAGTGGGGAAAGACACGTGGAGAGAGTGGGAGCGAGGAGAGAGATGAGGTGGAAGGATAGAATTGGTTGTGTTTGTACTTTCCGTCACCGGCGTGATGGAGAGTGTTGGTTGCCGGCTTGGTAGGTGGGAAGTTTGTTTGGAGATGGGAATTGACGGAAAACGACATGGTGTTTATGGGGAATTAACGGGAATACCTATGGCTATGGCTTTGGCGAGCCGCTGCCGGTTCCCGGTGCTGTTAATTGCCGAAATTACCCTCTCTTAGTCTCTGGCTGTAAATCATATATTTGTTTTTTATTTTTTTCTACAAAAGACTTCCCAAGTCCAACTATTAGAAAAAACAGAAAATTTTGACGCTCCAAACTAAATAAAAAAAATTCTACTGAATATGGTCTAATTTGATGTTATTAAACTTTTTATTCAATGAATATAATTTCACCACAATACTCTATCATTCGTGATTATATTTATTGAATTAATAATTTTTTCATATGAGCAATAAATTTTTCTAATTTAATGGAAGCATATGTTCAAAATTGAGCATATTAATGATAAAACAATCTGGTAATAGTATTAAAAAATAGAACTTTAACGTTAATAACTGTTTGAATTAATTGATATAAAATTATTCTTAGTTACACTTTATTATTGTTAAGGTTGAATTAAATTAATTAAAATTTAATATTCATAAAATCCGACTGATTAAACTTCTTTATACCAATAATTCATAAAGAAATATAATTTTAGTTCTAAGAGGATAATAAGAACATTAGGATCAAGTTAGTCTTTCAGCAATATTAGGGACTTGTTAACTGTTAACGAACTCCGACGCAAAGGTAACCAAAATCGGCCTGTTCGATCAACCGTAAGCTAACGTGTCGATAGAAGGAGTGTGCAGTGGGGACCAAAAGTGACCGGCAAGTGAAATTAGAGTAAGGATCGCCGAACGACAACCGACAAGTGTAGGTAAAACAAAAGTTGAGGGGAAAAGGCAAGGGAGAGTCAAAAAATGCAGAGACTGGAAAAGCAAACGGCAATTGGTTCAGTGACGTATTGCCGCCGGTTATATGTGTCGTCCTCTTTCTTTGGCATAACTTGTGCTGTTTTGTTTTTTTGAAAGTTACTTGTGCTGTTTTTAATTTCTTTTGGATTTTTTTTTTTTTACAATTAATCTAGATGCATAAGCTTTTTGCCTTGGAAGAATTAGAAGAATCAAAATCGTCTCTCAATTAAATACTTTAATTATGTGACATAATATTTTATCATTCGTACTAAATAAATTAAAAAATTAATTAAATTCATATAACATAAGACCGTAAAACTTTCATGGAGTTTCTATGAGCATTCTTATTTAAAAATAAAATATTTAATTATTATTTAAGATTTTAAATTTAAATTCTATATATTACAAAATTAAATGTCAAATTTTTTTTATCTTCTTTATAGATTTATTAGTTTTAAAATAGTTGAATATCTTCTAGGTATTAAATGTCAGAGATATCAAATAGAAACTATACATAATACAGTATTTTATATATATTATAAAATATTTGTAAATTTAATTACAAAAGAAGAAATATTCCTAATAAAATGCTAAACATATTATAAAAGATCTTTAGTTCATTATTATTTATATTTTGTTACAAAATAAACTATTTTTTGTTTGATAGACAATACAAAATTGTTTCTACATTGATAGAATATTAAGGGAAAAATATTTTTTATACAAATATTAATCAATAGTTGTATTGGGTAAGCGATGTCACATACAATGTAAGATTTTCATTGGGCTTTTCCTATATTTCGGCTTACTTCTGGTCATTGTCTTGAATATATAGGTCAGAAAGCCTGTCTTACACCGGTCTTCTTAGAACATTTCTTGATTTTCAAGTGCACAAGAATAAAACAACAGAAGTAATCATCCACCTAGCTAGCTAGCTCAAATTCAATAGAAGTAACAAAGATTAGAATTTTTTCTTTTTTCTCAAGCTCCACTAAGTTTCATTGAAAGAGGATTCTAAATACACAGTCCATATTTACAAGAAATATTACAAATCCAAGAAAAAAAAAACACCATATGTACATCAAAAAATGAAGGAAAAAGAAAAAAAAAAACCCAACAAATTTATATACACATACACAGCCCTAATGGATATATCTCTTGGATTCCAAATTTAAAGCCGATTTTCCTACTTCATTCCTCTTTCAAGAACTCCAAAAGGCGATATAATATTCAGTTTTTTCATCGTAATTATTTGATCGAACCATATGTAATATAGTATACTCTAATTATTAATATATTTTTAGTAGTTGTCATATCTATGTGTGCATATAAAGAAATGCACAAGATATGATTTCTATATGTACACGAGTTTTAAGTAATTATTATTGCTGCGGATTCCTTCAAGCAAAATCGTTACTATATATATATATCCTCTCTCAACGGTCCAAAGCATTCATCAAAATCCTGCAATAAAAACATTTAGGCAATACATTAGGGACAATACATAGTATGAGCCATGATTAATGTTGTGGAAATGTGGTGTTTGTCAATGTGATTTGCTTAACCTACATTAAGGAGCTAAACAGTCCTAAATTAAGACTACTATAGATGTCCAAATGGTATGCAAAATAAATAACTATATTTATATATAATTAAAAATTCATGTCATGGACCGCAAAGTGAAGAGTGTATTGCTACTCACGTAAAATTACACATTTACTTTCCATATTTAATGGATCACCAAAGAGTATATTAGGTAAATATGTAATTTTACACGTGTAGCAACGTAATCAGTGCCTATATATAGGAGCAGGGGCATAAATGTCAGTATAGTGAAAAAAAAAAGAAGAAGAGAACCAATCGTAAACGTTCAGACTTCTAGGCTCAGCTTGTTCTGATGCATCAACTGACGATTTTCTCCTCATCCATTTCTTGAAATCCCTGCGTGGTGTTCCAGCTGCATGTGCATAATTCACAAAACCAAACTAATTTAGTGCAAGTAGAATGCATGTTTGGTAGCTAAGAAAATAAGAGAAACTTAAATTCTCAGACACAAATTATGCCAACCACTCTGCAACTGTTTCTTAACTACCTAATTCAACAAACTCGCTTGGTGAATAAATAACTATCATTATATTGATGAATTAAACTGGGGGGAAATGAATGTTGCAATTGATGTGAATCAAGAAAAAAACCATCTATTCTCAATCTTTCAAGATCTATTAGAAAAATTAAAAGAATTGGTGATTTTTAAAATTGTACTCCATAATGCGTATAATATATTTAAAATAAATTTTTTAAAATAATTTTAAAAATATAAAAGATTAATTTTTTTTATCTGATAGCCATAAGATTTTTTATTAAATTGGAGTTTGAGCCGGATGAACTCATAAAGGAAACACTTATTTTTTCATATATAAGATTCCAACCTTTATTAAGGAAATTCAAAATTCTTGCATTTGGATTAAGAGATGTTAGAACATTAATTGACCAGAAAAAAAAACTCACTAATTATTTAACATCAATGATTTTTTAGTGTAGTATAGTTTCAAGTTAATTATGAAATTAATTACAGTTGAAAACTGGTTAACATAAAGACCTATTTTATTAGAAGATCAATGAAGAAAGCAAGAAAGAGAAAAGGAAAAAGAACCCTTTTCTTGATTTTCTTCAGAGAAATCAATCCATAATAACAAAGAACAAAGAAGAACTTACGTGAAAAAGGGGTCCTAGGAGTAGAGGTAGAGGAAGCAGGAGAATCAGGAACAGAACCAGGATCAATAGAAAGGTTCTTGAAATTATTATTATTATTAGTCTTTAAAATGGTAATACTTCGAGTAATAAACATCTCCTCATGAGGCACAACAACAGCAGGTGGAGCTGCTTCTGCTTCTGCTGCTGCTGCTGCTGCTGATGATGATCGTGATGCAGCAGCCGCAGAGAATGAATCATATTTACGCAGTTTTCCTAGCCCTGTCTCAGGTGCTGGCCCTGCAAGCGTTTCGTCCCATAACTTATGGAGAAATCCCATCTTTTTTTTTTCTTTTATTAATTCCTCTAAAAACTAAGTATTTTCCCTGTCAGTAACAACCGAACAAAAGAAACAAAACCCTTTTCTCTAACGCACAGTTTCTTCGTTTTCTTGGACCTTAAACGACTGTTACTAAGAGAAGAAAAAATGGAGGGGACTGAAACGCAACAAGACAAGAGAGGCAAGTTGAAAGAGGTGTTTATTATTATAATATATATACAATATATTTGTGAGCAAGAAATGGTGGTTTAGGGTTTGTTTTATAGAAGAAGAAAAAGGAGGAGAGAGTGGTTCAGGAGCAGTGTGGATATTGATGGCTACAATGATAGCAACAGATCCGGCTACTATGGCTTTGCTATGAGCCGTTCAAATGGATTTTGCAATATTTTTGTTGCATTATTTTAGATATTCAATTAGATTCTTTAACTTAGAATAGTAGTCAAGTACAGCTAATTTTTTTGATACACATTTAGTTATAATCTAAATTTATTTATGGATTCAAGTTTTGGTCTTAATATTCGACTCAGCAGTTCAAAAATATATAATGCTAAAATTATAGTAACTTCCAATGACTTTTCTAAGTAAAAACTATAAAAAAAATTGGTATTAATTACTTGTACTATTTTTCTAAAATTTAGATTAGATATTTGTATATTTTATATATTATGAGATTCATTATAGATAATAACTGAATTAATATAGTTTAAGTAATTTTTACTGGAAGGTTGAGTAGTTTAGTGATATAATTCTCTTAAAGGTATTAAGATGTTAATGGTTCGATTCCTGTCTCTCTCTCTCTAATTTTTTTTTTAAATATTTAACATGTACTAAATTTTTATTAGTTCAGTTCAATTCGGATAAACTTACAAAAATGATAAAGATTTTTTATAATTAATTTAATATAATTGTAAACATTACGATTCAAATTTAAAATATCACTAATATAAATGGTTAGATTCCCAATATCATAAAGGGGTGGGGATTCAAACCCTACTTTGCTCAACTGAATATTCATACTTTTTATCATTTGTGCTATTGATTATTGTGTATACCAACTTAATTTTTAATTCCTATTTTTTTTTAAAAAAAATTTACGTATATTTTTAACTTTTTAATCTTTATATGAGATACATTGTTATCATTTCAAAACCTACATAACTAATACATGAAGAGAAAGTTTTGAGAATTTTATAATAGAGAATTCATAATCTTTTCTAACTGAAACCATTATAAATGTTAATTAGCCAGCTGATTTAAGGATAGTGAAGCCGAGTATATATGAGAGGATAAAAGCCCCCCAAAAAATGGGGAGAAAATCAAAGTAGCTAAGGTTGATGACTTGGTCAAGTAGATATATTTGCAATGGTGATCTTACCTTTGGGGTTTTTCAATATTTACACGTCAACTAGATAAGACTGAATCATGTCTTTTAATTAGATCTATCTACCAAACTTTGCTTCTCATGATGATGCTGAGTTGGATGCTACTTTGAAGCATCTGTTGCACACACTCCATTTCTTGCTCACTGCATAAGCTATAATGAGAACTATATACTATTCTGCTTATCAGCTAATTACTCTACCAATGGCAATCATCATCTATGACTGCGATTTAGTGATGCAATTCTTCTATGGTTAATGAGTTCACCTAAGAAAGTATGGATGAGTTGAAATGAGACTCTTTCAGCTCAATCAAAGGTCTCAGATTCGAATTTGGGTTCTAAATATGCAGCTACTTTAAAATTTTTGAAGTAAATATTTACTGCCATTCGAGGTCCTTTCAAGACCGAATATAAATTAGTAGAGTCCTACGAGATACCATATAATGGATGCATAAGATAAAAAAAAAATTTCAAGTTCAAAATTTTAATTAAATTTGGTATTGGTTTAGCCTTTTTTAACTGAAATGGAATTTAATTAAAAGCCTCACCCAAAATTCATTTTTTCAACAAGTGTGAGTAATAATTTGTTTTAATCTGAATATCAGTGTACCATCCATTGAATTAATTCGATTTTAATTATAAAAGTGATAAATATCTATTAATAACTAATTTAATTTAATTGTATATCATGTATAAATAATATTTATTTAATTTAATATATGGATAATTGATTTTCTGTCAGTACTTAAAAACATGATATCTCCATATTATATAACCTATTTATCTTGTAAATTTAAATTAATGTAATGGAGACCATCTGATTGTTGTCACTGCATGTGTTGTGACTTGTAAAATAATTTAACTTTGCAGCTGGAGAGAGCTTTATCTGACCTTATTTTTGGATAATTAAAGACATAATTATTTAGTCATGGGACCAACTGGTAGGGCAGCCTTATTTTTGACTAAGAGATGTATAATAAATTTACTACAAATTAAAATGCAACAAATTAAAGCTGATTAAGACACCCTTTTAGTTTGGAAAAAGACCATTTTACATGTATTATAGTCATTAACTATCATCTAATTGGACAATTGTACTCAATTTTCAACAAAAAAAAGATAATGAAAAGACCCATTTAGTCAAATGGGAAAATACCAATCAACCATTTTCAAGATTTTTTTCTTCATTAATTTAAAATATAATATGTGTTCTTCCATGATAGATAATTCAATTAAATTCTCTTAATTATTCATCTTAAATTGTTTTAACTGGTTTAAATTCAATACTTGAGGAAAAAAAAAGTCTCAATCAATCAACTTTAGTGTTGCTCATAAATTGCCTTCATCTTTGGTAAATGGGCCTACAAAAAGTCTTCTTTTCAATCAATCATATATATATATATATACACAAGGACTTATATATCTTAGTGATATTCAATAAATTTATTATTAAGTCTGAATTTTGATTTTATTTTTATATAAATTAAGAATAAGTTATACTGAAATAATGAAATTGTGAAATAACTTCTATTTATTCTATCAAAATTGTGATATCGGTGTTAAGTTTTAACAGTGAATGTGTCATTAAAATTACTAATTGAAGTATATAACCTTCATGAATATTTTTCCTTCCACCTTACCTTCATCTTTTTTTTTTCTTTCATTCTTCACAAAACTTATCTCTAAACCTTTCATAACAACATATTTAGTAACACCGAACTTGAATTGTTGCATAATTTCATTATTTCAATTTAATTTGTCCTTAATCTATACGAAAATAAAAGATTAAGGACTTAATAAAATATAATAAAAGTTAAGAGGTTCAATAGAATAAAGTGTCAAAATTAAAGGGCCTCATAATAAATTTATCCTAGTTATATATGCTAAGAGTAAGTGACATGGTCTTGCTTATACTTTAATTCAATAATTCAATCTATTGGTTAGGTTTATGATTTTTTTTTTTTGAGAATATTGGTTAGGTTTGTGATAGTGATATAAAAAAAATAAAATTAACAAAGCATATATAGTGATAAAAATGGTTTATACTTTATACATTCTTCTGTTAATGCTGGTGGCTTGCTTTTGCTTGATTATAAGAAGGGATAATTGCAAATTTCCTCTTATATTTTGGCAAATTACACTGCTTCACTTCTAATATTTTAAAAAATATTTATTTATCCTTATATTTTATTGAAAGTAGAATTTATTAGTCAGGGAATGAAATAGTACAAAATGAATAAATATAAAAATAAATAAATATTTTTTAAAATATTAAAATAAAGCAATGTAATACGCTAAAACACAGTCCTTTATAAGAATTGGGTAAACATTTACAGAGCCTTAGGACCCTTTTGACGAAATAGAAGAAGATGGCCCCCAATCTATGTGGGGAGTGCAGGCCTTTCTGTCTGCAACAAAATAGCCCAAAATAGAGAAATCAGTATTAAGGAAACTTATATCACTTAAAATTGAAAATTTTATTATTTATTAATTTAATATGTTTTGATAACGTGATATTAATTTAATTTAGACTATCAAATCTCTTCAGGAGTTGTACTATTAGTATTCAGTGATGTAGAAAATTGTGATAGTTTTGAATTAAAGTTTATATAATTATCATTAATCGATCTAAGAATTTGGTCCAGTGGTTAAGTCTCTTTTCAAAAAAAGAAAAAAAAAAAAAACCCATTCAATAATATTGGTAGAAATTTATTCATTCTGACCAATAATGGTTCTATAAGCTTATTTACTCTCATGTGACACACAACCCACTAAATTAAAAATCATTTAAAATAAAAAGTTTAAATATGAAACTCAAGATTCCTATTTAATACATTGAAAAACATTTAACTTAATCTCCCACTTAATATGAAAAAATATTAAATTTATAATCACTTTTATTTATGGTATATTGATATATCTAATAAAAAATTTTAATAGTGAGTCAATATATCAAATAGAGAACATTTAATTTATAATTTTTATTTACCACGGTAAGTTAATATTTATAAAATATTTTAACAATTTTTAGTACTTATAACTATCAAACAGTAATTTATATTCAATACTTAATATATTTAATACTTAATTTTTTAATGTTTATTATGCTTTACTTAATACCACCTTACTCATAGTCTTTGTTTTTTTCATTTATTGTACAATACCATCATAATTCTGAGCTCCAACTATTTTTTTTTTTTTAAATTGCTAAAGTAGAGTGACCTAGTTGTATAATTCTCTTTAAATCATCTGTAGGTTAATGATTTGACCATTATATCATCTTCTTTAGTTAAAAAATTTAAAAAAAATATTTCTTTAAACTTGTAAGTTTTTTTTTTCTTTTACATTTTCTACCAATTACATATATATATAATATCAAAACAGAATTACTTTATAAAAATCTCCAGGTAGGAAGTAGGAACATTTTGGCTTGATTGATGTGCTCTGATGTTTATGCAATTTGCTGTTCATTATTATAATTCAATCATGGAAATTAACAATTTATGTGGAGATTGAGACAATAATTAACCCACTTGACTTGAGCAAGTGAAGGTTGGATCTTAATATATTAGGATTTTGTGTTAGGAGGATAAGATTTTTATGATTTGACAATTCCCCATTAATTAGTGAAATTTAAGTTATATTTTATAAATAAAAAGAACAACAAAACTACTTTTATCATTTTATTACTATTTTCGACAAATTCATATATAATATAATATTATTTTTAACATTAAATATGTTATGTCTTTTTGCTTTGAGCAATAAGAATTTTAAAAGGGCACATATGATAACTAATAATTAAAATTAAAGAGTGTAAGTTTTTAATGTTCATTCTACACGTTGAAGGGAACACTGCAGCAGCAACATATGAGTTCTCTTAAATAAAAGTGCATTGAGTGCATGAACTAATGACATAGAAATCAGATACATTATCTTTGGAGGTGTGTGACAAATTTTACCAAAATCAAAATTTCTGTTGAAGAGAGGAGCTCAGGGAGGTTCGATCTGGATGAGCCATCCAATAATAACCATTTGCTTTGGTGTTACAGATATCCACTCCTTACCACAAATTCTGCATTTAGAATCCCAATTCCCCCCCAACACACACACACATATATATATATATAATTCTACTCTCAACCTTGTTAATTTTTTTTCTTTATATTGTTTATTCGAATTTGTAATTTTACATCCCATAAATAGTTGAAATGACAAAAAATGTAGATATTCAAATGAAAAGAATAGAATTTAAACTTTCGTTCTTCATGTTCTATTTTTGTGATGAAGAATTACTCTAACTAGTTAAAAAGATTGTAATTTTATGACTTAACCGTTAATTGCTCAACTCTATAATTTTAGATTTTATTTTGATTTTTCAAAATTAGATATGTGATATCTTTATTTGATTGTTAACGATTTTCATGGGTTTTGTTCCTTCATTTAGAAAGGCAAGCAAATTCACATTAAAAGCAATATAAATGCATATTTGAAGCCTAACTCAAGTCATAAGAGCTTTTGATCTCAGATGAGAAAGATTTTAGAGTCAATTTTTCTACTACTTACTAGATTTATGAGATCCACCCTTAACAATGACTTATAAAAATAGTTTTCAAAATACTAACTATTAACAATTAATTTTTCTTTTTTCGTTTCGATAATAATGGGTCCTCTATCGAAATAAAAAAAAGACAATATAGACACTTTTTTTTCACTGTCTCCTAAAATTTATATGTTCGCAACATTTATCTTTTAAACATTATTTCTATTAAAAAATACTTTTTAAATCCCACATATAAATTTACTCATTAGAATTATATAATGAATTCGTACATGTAATTGCATGTACGGTTTATTCATTAATCACTTAGCAAAGATGAGGTTGTATCTCGATTGTATTAATGTTTCCAATTATAGAAATATCAAGTTGCCCTTGAATTTGGTTGCCTTCTATTTGACAGGTTTCCTTTTATCTCCTTTTCTTCTTTGCCAATGCAAATTATTAATATAATATTGAAATACATGCTTAAGACTAGCTATTCTAGTCAATGAGGCTCCAGAATTTGGAGATACTTCGTTAAAGTTCTAGCAGCATACATTAAAATTGAAGCGCTTAATTATCCCTGTAAGACAATGTTTAATACTATATATGATAATAATAACACCACTAAAAATAGTTAATATGATAAATAATTTATTGTTCCAGAATAAAGCAACTGGTAAGAAAAAACTATTCTATGTACTCACTATCTTAGAGAAAAAAGAATTCCATAACCTTCCATTAATGCTCTCATTTTTTTTATGAGCTTCCTATGTGTTTTTTTAATACTAAACTTTTTCAACTTGACACTAATTAAGTAGTTAGTTATAATGCATTAGTGATGAATTACTTTTCTTCTTTTCATATTAGATCACCAACAAACGATATTTGATTAATTACAATAATATTTTCAACTATAAATGGAGTGAGTATAACAATGATAACATGTATAGAATCAAAATCAAAATCAAGGGAGGTGACACTTTACTTTAAAACTTGGAACCTTTTTAAAGTTATCTCAAATGGGCATTTCGAGTTTAACAAACTGATTACATCAATTCTAGACTTGTAGGCATCATGATTAACCCATACCTATCATATATTTTTTCACTTAACTTCAAGATTTGTTGTTAATGCTAATTAAGACCTCAGTAGTTGGGAGAGAAGAGACAAAAAGGAAGCAAGTTTGAGTGCAATTTGGTGGGGGAGGAGTGTGGAAAATGTGGAAAAAAGATGGCCCAAATGGTGAAAAGTATATGGCCCCCTCACACCATTCGGTCAATTAGAAATTTTGGCAACTTGGATGGCAATATGGCACCCACTTCTCCTCTTCCTCTTCGAAGCCTAAAGTTGATGGAAGATTTTTTTAGTTGAAATTGTGATGTGAGGTCAGTCTTTCTCGCCCTCTCAACGTATATGGTCCTTTTAACTCGATGCAACCAACATCTATGTGTCCTTTACCCACGTGCTTTAGGACCCATTAGGAGTATAACTGAGTCAAGCCGATTCGCGAGATACACATGATTAACTCAAAAAAAAATTTAAAATTGACTCGATTATTGTTGAGCTTGAGCTACTCGAATTGACTATTGAATCAAGCTCAAATTCCTAAATATGTGACTCAATAGGCTCGCCAGCTTAATCGAACCTATATAGTTTGAGTCGAGTTTGATATATTTACTATATTGCTCTTTGTTTTAATATAATTATAAATATATATTTGCTAACCAAATCGAGTTAGAGCTCGAGTTCAAATTCGAGTCGAGTTTAAATATTTTAAAATTTTAAAAATTTTATTTAATTAATCGAGTTGAGCTCAAGCTATATAAATTATTTAATCAAATCGACCTCGAGTTTCAAAAAGAAGGACTCAATTGAACTCGAGCTTTGAGTTTTACAGTCTAGTCGACCTCAGATTGGGCAGTGTGTTGACTCAACTCGGCTTGATTATACTCTCAGGACCCATATGCCTAAAATCGCAACAAATACAACAATTTGTTCCAAAAGTTTTCATTTTCAATTGGAAGGCAACATGTTGCTAATCTAGCCCCCTTTCACCTTGGTTTTGAGGAGGTGCTGTTTTGTACAATGTGCGCGTCCTCTCCATCATGTTCAGCATATGCATGTCTATGCGTTACGTGTAAAAAACAAAATGTTCGTTGATTGAATTCACGTTTAACGTCCAAGTTCATCAAATAATCCATAAAAAGTTGGTTGAGTGTTTGTTAGCCACAGTTTTAGCAGCGGGGCTTAAAAGTCACAACAGAAAATTTTATTACTTCGCAATCATAAGGAACAATCAAAGAAGAAAAGGAAGGAAGGTAGCGATAAACAAAAATCAGAGGCACACTGGACCCTTGTCATTTTACAATGAGCCTGTGTTGAGTTTGTCTTCATTTTCGGTGGAGGTGTTTGATGCTTCTGCAACCCTCAAAGGTGATTATTGGTACCACCGGCCGAACAAATGCGTTTTTTGCTCCCTCAGAGCTAAGCTAAATATATGATAAGTTAGCCAAATCGTTGGAGGGTTTCATCTGCAACCGCCAATTATGGAGCAATTTGCTGCATCATAATTCATGAAGCAGAAATACCACGGTCCTTGGAGGAGATATCAAGACCGTATGAAGCATTTTGTTTCCTTCCTTGTCTCCGCCTACTATCATTGGCTCCTCCGTGAATTCCTCCTTTTGCTCCCTTCCCCTTCTTGAAACTTTGTTGGTGCTCCACCTGACTTCATAACATCCAAGGCAATACATGAATCAATTGATTCAAACACATTAGAGCTTTTTTTTTTTTTAATTTTTTTATTTAACCGATATCAGAACATGTAGTCACATTGTAGTAAGAAATTTACATACCCCTAAGCAGAATTTCTGAAAGTGCGAACTGAAGCCAGAAGAATCATCCATCCTAGTCTCCGCAAAATTCATCTGTGGAATTTCTTTTACTGTTGGAGCTGGAACTTCCGCTATAAGATGCATAAGAAGAAGAGGTAGAAGTAGTCGTAACTTGGCAGCTAGCTACAAATGATTCAATGTCATCTTGAAACATTTCCTTGAATAAATCTTGTAATTCCTCAAAGCTCTCATCTCCATTTTCCTGTTTTAAATTAACATACAAACTCGTATTAGCAACTTAATAAGAGACAATATGCTTCTATCATCTACTAGAAAATAAAAGCTCAAGCATCTCCCTTCCATCCCCACCTTCTTGCTAGACTAAGAAACATACATCTGATCACTGAATTATTGAGACTGAAATACGTAAAGAATTTGCAAAAAGGGTGTAGCCAGTTCCAATCTAATGACCCCCACCGGACCACAGGGCACAGGACCACTATTCATCAGCAATAAATAATCCAGATTGGGGGTCCATACGACCCCATTCAATAGAACCCACAGGATACAGTTTACTCAAACGAGACAAAGACATGAATGGTCAATGGTCAACTTTTCTTTAGGGGCCCATTTATATCTGGTGTTGCATTTCTTAGGATCTGAATGAGTAGGACATCATATCACCATGAATGCCCAAAGGGTTTGGGCATTTATGCACTGGAACATTATTGTATGTGCATAAACTTTGGAGCAATGTTCCAAAAATACTTGGATGTAAGATGTACTGTCATTATGTATGCCGATATCGATGAATGAGTTTAGGGTTTTAATTGAGATCATACTCAAGATTAAGCCAGTTAATCACGATTAGTGTTCTACCTAAGACAATAATATCCATTGTTCTTAGATGGCCCATCCGGACACATTTGTCAACTTAACAAAAAAGTTAGCTCCATAACCACCGATAAAAGCTAACTACATAGGATTTCACAAAAAAAAAAAAAAAGCTATAATCTAATTCCACTTTAAAATATTCCAAAGAATGCAAAAAGAAAATTTCAATGGAAAAAGCTTACATTGGGCTTGGTTTGGCTCATCATCACTGCCATTTCATTAAGAAAATCACCCATCCCCTGCAAAAAATTACCATAGCTAAAATCAACATTTTACGCCAGTAACAACTCAGTCATCAAGCATATGCCTCTAGTAGGCACATCTTATTTTCAAAAATTAGTTAAAAAAACAGTCATAGATTGCAGAATCCAAGAAACAGTACACATTTTCGTCGTCATCACTTTCATAAGCACCTACATCGTACAGAAATCTCTTGTTGTCGTCAGAAAGAACTGTGAACACAACAGCACAAAAACCAACAAAAAAAAAGAGGTGTTAAAGCACTTACTATTAAACATTTTTTTAAAGAAAAGAAGAAGACAGGAAAAGAAGAATCTCTTCCATCCAATTATTACATTTTCTTCATCTGCTTAATGCAATTTGGCAATTTGTTTTTTCATATGAACAATAGTCACTTAAAAAAAAAAGAATAATAATAATACAGGAAATTTACCAGAATAGGCCAGTTGTATTGCCTGAAAATTCTGTTTAGCTTCTTATAACTTTGAATTCCCTGAAGCTGAACACCGATCTGGGTGCCATCTCTATCCCAAACAAACACAAATCTCTTTTTACCATAATAACCGTTTTAATTTTCCAGGAAAGTTCTTTACTTTCCCAGAAAATCGATCATTTTAACTCAAAATAGTACATGTTATATGTAAAAGAACTAATTGCTCAGATACCTGGGGCAGATAGATATTGCAGTAGATGTCAATCACTCCAGTTATCCTGATCCTCGCTGGCCCTGTGTCCTACATGTTCATATCCAAGTTCAAAAAGAAAGCTACTGATGATGATGATGATGATAAAGAATGCATGGACAAAAATAGTCTACCATGTCAATCAATCTCGATGGAGACCAGACTAGAATTTGTCTATCATTGCCACCTATGTGTACTTCCTGCAACAAGAATCAAACAGTCAAACAGTTGCAGCAATGCATGCATGCGATTGGCAAATGGACAAAATTTCAATCCAAAATCCAATAAGATCATTACACTAGAAATTCAAGATATGAGGTCTTCGCTAAGATAGAAATCATTGATTGGCACTCAAACACATTCGTTTTGGGATGCAGTCCCATTTTTCGAGATGGAATTTTATTTTGTTAATAGCTATAAGGAAACAACTGCAGCATAGCCTTAAAACACAATTTATATCTCTACTACCCTTTCCTCCCTCAATGAAAACCCAGAACCTAAAAAGCAAACCACTTTTTGCCTTCAGATGGACATTACTTAAACCTTAGTAACTCAATTTGACGTTACTTAAACCTCAGAAACTCAATTCAGAATTAATAACAGAAGAAATCAATAATGATATTGACTTCTTATCTTCGATGCATGAACTCCGTAAGGTAAGGAATTGAGATTTAAAATTGCATGAGTTCCTAATTCAGTGCGACAGCTATGATGCATGCTTAATTCCGTGTCATGAGAAATCTGGAAGAACTTTGAAGAAAATGTACAGGAATGGGATTGAACCTGATCTTGTGAACTTTACCAACAGCAATTCACATACTCATAATGACCACGAAATGTCAGTGAAGTCGTACCCGACCAAACATCAAATGCCTAGCATTAAAAGAATGGTTAAGCTTCAAGTAGAACTGTATCTTTGTTCCAATAAAAAAAAAAAATCAAATGCGAAAAAGTGCAGAAAAGATGCCTACTTTCACTGCAGTCATGCATGGAACAAAAACAAGGGATGAATCTTGTGTTGTGGCCAATTGGATGGCCTTGCTAGTTTGCAGGTGAACAGTTTCAAAGTGCACAAGCGTACTGCAGCCAGATTCAACATCCCACAACCTTATTCTTGAATCTGATCCTGAACCCAGAACGGTAGGAGAGAGATAGTTAGCCAAATAATAAACTTCTCCAGAAACTCATGTTCTTAAAGTTCATGAAATACAAAATGAAGAAGTAAGAGCTTATTTGGCTGAAGAATCAATCAAGGGAGAAAGAAATCTTGATTATTTTTTAAAAACTTCTGAATTCAGCTAATCTTTCTGACATGCTACATAAAAGAACAAGAAATAATATTTGCATTGCTATGGTTTCTATTCCAATATTTTATTTTGACTTCAACAGTATTCAGGCAGATGCCTTCTGTTTTAGTTCATTAAGTCATGACAAGTGCTTTCCTCAGTTAATCATGCAAGTTCTAAACAAAAATCTAATTTACATGAATTACTTATATGTTTGGTTGAGAACATTGTTGCAACATTACTGTAGGTATCCCCCCACCGATAACAAACTTCTCGATTGGGATAATTTTTGTAGCATCAATGAATAACCTGCCAAATGTTCAAGCTGAAACAGCATGTCATAGTCTGGGGGACCTAAATTAATTTTAAAACTGCCCATTAATCATTACCTAAATGCCATTTTATCTAAAAGATGCGGAAGCTCATTGGACTCAATTTTTATGCCATGTATGATCTAACTTTAGCAACTAAAAAAGATGAAACAATGTTCATTTGAGGTAATGAAAAGAACTCAACCTGCACTTAGAAGATAAATTCCATCTTCAGTTACTTTTAGACCAGTAACAACACCATAATGAGCAGTGGCACGATCTTGACTAGACAACATCCCAGGATATAACCTCTGCTTGATAGGTCCCTTGGATGAAGTTCGCCCAATGGGAGACTGCTCTATTCCATTCCCACTAGCTGATTTTTTTTGTTGTCCCCGTGGTTTTGAAGATAAATGCTGACCTGATGACGAGGTTCTCAATAAGGCCTGAATATTTTCAACAGGTAAAAGTGAAGGAAAAAAGTTGTCATTTAACCAATGCAGGGAGAGTAGCTAGAACTCATGCGAGAAATACTGCGGGAATGTTGACAGTTGATAGTTATAATGACCGTTATAGCTCAATTTTCAACCTCATGTTTGAAACATTTCTCATTAAAGAAAACTACTTTGGTTTACCATATTGTAATAAAGCAATTCGACAAGTATAATAGATAGATAAAAGGACTTAAGCAAGCCAATTTTGAGAAAATCGATGGTAACCAATTCATTGACACATGAATCTTAGCGCATGCTAACAAACATTGTTGGAATGCATACATAAAACACAAACACACACATGAATACGTGCAACAAGTTTGTTAAATGGTCAATATAAGTCAATATATTTCGACACAAGAAATTGCGACTAAGAATTCTACTTAGAAGAAAGAAGGTGAGATCGTAAGAAATATACCTTATTTGCGACAGAGCATGCAAGGATTGGTGAACGTCTCCCAAGTTGAGACTGAGACTGATCTAAAACACGAAAACATCCAGCACGCCTGATATCCCAAAAACGTATAGCGCCATCACATCCTCCGGTGATCCAAACCCACTCACTAGACGCAGACCATTCCACAGTCATAACACCATCTGCCAAAAAGAAAATAACAATATTCTATATCATTATCGATTTCAAAGAGCAACGTTGCACCAAACAACAAACAAATCAGAAAAAAAGCAAGCATACCGCGATGACCGGATAGGGTGTGTGCAAAAGCACCAGAAGCAATATCACAAAGACGAACTTGAACATCTTCAGTGCCAGCAGCTATGAGCACGTGAGATGTTGCCAACGGGGACATGGCAGTTCTATAAACTTTTTCAGGCAATTTGAAATTCGCCACCACCTAACCATAGATATAATCAATAAATAATATATAAATACACATAATTATCAAAATCAGCGCAAAAATAAGGCACACATACCTGAGTGGTATTAGTATCCCAAATTTTGATATAATGATCATAAGAACCTGTAATAAACAATCCTGTATCCACTGGATACCAGGTAGCTGATGAAACGGCATACTTACGCGGCGTTTCATGTTGCTTATCAATAACAAACAAGCACCTGTGCTTAGCAATAACACCATAACCGTCATGATCAGTAGCTCGTTGCACATCAAAAACAGCAACCGACGCATCTGATGCTCCAGATAATAAATATCTTCCATCTGTCAAATCAACCTGATTTCATCATATCATCAACAGATTTTCAGAGAGTTCGATTGGATTGGTTCATTTCATGCTTTGTACAGTACGGAACCTACCTGAAGAGAGTTGATGGCTCCTCTATGAGGAGATGCGATTTCTTTGTAATTAGATGGCTGGAGATTTGCTATCCGGTTTGATCTGACCCGAGTCGTGAATAAACTGGGGCGAGTTTTGCCCGATTCTGTGTCTCGTAGTTCCCTCCACATTTTAGAAGCATCATTGGCCTCTACAGTCTATAATGTTACAGTGACTGCGTACGGATTCCGGAAGTTGATGTATCTTCGATTGTTGGAGTCAAATGGATTCAATTACGGAAGCATATGCTTTGATGCCGATACTGATGATTCATTCATTCCATTTACCATTAGCAACTGCGTTTACTTTAGATCTATCTTCAGCTTTTGTTTATGGCATATTGATATATCAAATAAAAATTTTAATAGTGAGTCAATATATCAAACAGAACATTTAATTTATAATTTTTATTTACCATGGTGGATTAATACTTATAA
>CATIWM010213785.1:0-24597 GCA_949671775.1 Mallotus repandus
AATATATCATTTTCTGCACAAAGTGTGGATTGAAGTGTAGGCATAGAATTGTTTAAAAAAAATCTAGGTATAGAATAAAACATGGTATAACTCAAGTAAATTAAAATAAAATATTTTACCATAGTTGATATAACAATTAAAAGAATAATTTTTAAAGACTAAAATTTAGTAACAGTAATTGAACTTAAAATAATTTCACAATTTAATACAGAATTAAAAATATTCAGAAAATAATAGGAGAGTATCTAAGTAAAGTAGTTTTTAAGAAAATTACTAAATATAATTATTTCGAAATCATTACTAAATATAATTTAGAAAAAATAGTTTACAACTCTTAAAATAAATGTAAAAAAGTAATCCACATGGTATCATTTTGTTGATAAAAAAACATCCATAAACCTCTTTACTCCACTTTTTAATATAATCTAAAAATAAATAAATATATCCGTTTAATTTGTTCTTAAAAAGCTCTTTACTCCATATATATATATAATGCTATTAAAATTCTATTTAAAAAAAAATTAAAATAAAATATTTAGGTAGTTTTTTTAATAATATTTTTAACTAAAATGCTATTATATATATCCCAATACGTAATCAAATTTTAAAAGTATTTATATCCTACATTTTTTTTGCTTTAAATCACTCAAACATTTTTTTTCTAAACCATTGAAAATTTTATTTTTAAAAAATTAAAAAATCACATGTAGTTATTCAATATTATTTTTTAACCTATTATACACACTCCAATAATAAATCTCAAATATGATTATAATTAAAAAATTATGGAAATAGAAATTACTGAAAATAAATAAATGTGATATATTTTATTTAGTTATTCTTTTTATTTAAAAGTGTCTATTTTAATATTTGAGTATTCTCCTCTAAAAACTAATGTGTAACACTATTAAAATTTTTATTTTTAAAAAATTAAAATAAAATATTTATGTAGTTTTTTATTTTTATTTTTAACTAAAATACTATTATTCATATCTTAATATTACATATTTTTTTACTTTACATCACTCAAACATTTTTCCTAAACCATTCAAAATTCTATTTAAAAATAAAATTTTAAAAAAATTAAAGGTAATTTTCCAATATTACTTTTTAAACCTATTATACATACTCCAATAATAAATCTCAAAAATAATCTTTTTATTATTAAAGAAATTATGACAATAAAAATTAAAGAAAATAAATTAATACAATATATTTTATTTTTAATTTATTTAATTATTATTCTATTTAAATTATTTATTTAATTATTTTATTTTAGCATATTCACATCTAGTTATGATTCATTTTTAAATTATATAATTTTCTTACATGTTGAAATTTGTTTTTGTTCTACAATTCAATTTCAATCCAAAATATCCATTTATTATATATATATATAGAGAGAGAGAGAGAGAGAGATACAGAGATGGATAGCTCAAAGTTATGTCATCATTCATAACATGAAGGGAGAAGTAGAACTTAACCGTTATAATGTTGCTCAATTAATAATGTGAATTGGAAAAACACCATTGAAACAGATTGATAGACAGCAAAAGAGAGATTCTTTGAACAAAGTTACAAAGCAAGATTGGCTTGAAGGCTATAGAGACAGCAGCAAATAAGTACATTTATGCAATTCTCTTTTCTCAATCATCAAATATGCACATTTAGGATCCATTTACAGGGAATCTGAGAGCATGAAGCTATTAGCTAAACATCAGATCTAGAACCCCATCACCATCTTTGAATTCAAGCATTTTCAAGCTCCTATGCAAGCTATTAGCTGGTGATCAAACACGTGCTTCAGCTCCAATCTTCTTCAGTTCCATATCCAATCTGCAATCTTCGCTACAAAAGTTAAAAATCCCACATGGAAAAACCCAGCTTTCTGCAACAATTCCAGCTAAAAAAGTGTTATTCAAGAAGAGTCCCCAAAGCATGATCAAGTTCTGTAAGGCCTTGTCATGACACAATAATTTCAATGTTGTGGCTAATCATACTTCTCTCTCCATGAATAAACAAGGAAGAAAACCCAAGAAAGAGCCAATGCAATGTCACCCACAACCTGTCGAGGCAAATCACGTACCAGATCTTCAAGCTTCCTCTCAAAGTAAATTCTCCAAATAGCCATCGAAACATGAAGCAAAACACAACCCTTAGCAAAGAAACTTTGGAATTCTCTGTCCTTGATGAATGCCACCATAAATAACAAGAAACCAATAGCAAATAAGAGCAACCCAGAAAAGGAATCAGAGGTTTGGATCAAGAGTTGGTCGTGTGGTGTTGATCCTTTAAGCTTAGTAGCTACCTCAATGCCATGGCCAAATACAGAAACCTCATTTGTGTAAAACATCATTAAAGCTCCACAAGTTAAAGCTACCAGAGAATGAAGCATACATATCAAAAAGAACCCAGATGAGCCCATTTAATCAAGCAACAGATTAAGTTCCTATCTCCTTCCTTCTCCACTTCAACTCAACAATAAAAAGCACCTAAAAAACATAGCTTTCTCAATGCATCACCAATGAAAAGAGAAATAAGAACCCAATTGATAAAAACTCTTAACCTACTTTCTTAATGTGTGATCAACAAGAACTCCAAGATCTCACAACAATCACAAATTCAAAAACCCAGAAAAGAAAAACCCATTAATCAAAACATCAAAAAAAGATCTCCCAAACCAACTATAACATAACTATGAATCAAGAATCATAATTCATGTAACACCCACAACCCACATAAACTAAATTTCCATTGCAAGATGTTATACTCAACTACTGATCCAGCAGCAAAAAAAATTTAAATGCTCTGACCTCGAATCCCAGACAAATTCAGTGGTAGATAATGATAAATGGAGAGATCCAAGAAAAAGCCAAAACCCCCCAACTGTGAGTGGTAGAAGAAAACGTGTGGGGTTTTAGTAGGGAGTTATCTGATAAATTTGGAGTATTGAAGAGATTTATGGGTTGCTACTGCCATCATTTGAGCTTAAAAAATGAAATGAATTTGGTGGGTCTCCTTAATTTATTAATGCACAAATGGGTTTCGAGAAATATGCCTATAATATATATATTATACCATACCATCAACAGAATGCCATTTTTGTTTTCTTTTTCTGGTATGGGTCACAAACTCATGGGTTTACATTCTGATTTTTAGTTTTTCCTTCTTTTTTCTTTTTTAATTTTTTTAATGAATTCTTATTTCTAAATAGTAGACATTTTGTTTCTTCCAGAAAATCATGCTTTTTCAAAGTTACAATCATCCATAAACTATCATCTGAATTAACATTATTAAATTCCTGTCTCTAAATTTGATGAACCAAAATTTAATTTTTTTTATTTATCGAAAGTTTAATAAGTCGAATTTTGTAAATTATTCCATAAGGTGATTTTTTTTAATAAATCAATATATAATCAAATTACAGCTATACCGTTCATGTCAATACTAAATAGTTTAAGTATAATTATTCTGAATGAAACTTTTGTTTGGTTTCTATTTTTCATAAAGTTTTATGCTAAAAAGTGGTTTCATTTCTTCAATTTTGTAAGGGTGTGGTTGATTTTATCCATAACTTATCACTGCTGCTTGGCATTTTGGCAATCTCATTGGTCACACAGTTACAATGTCAAAGTGATAGTTTAACTTCTAGTTAATTATATGATTTTTTTTTTTTTTGTTGGTTTACATCAACCTCAACTAAAAAAAAGGAACTACAATGGACCCATGAAACCTTATCTGAAACTGTCTCTAATGGTCTTTTTTTGTTTCTTTATTAAACCAACCAGAGACTGATTATATTTTATACTCTTGCATTATGTCATTAAATAAAAATCACATACAAGACAATTTCAAGTAAGGGCAAAATTCAAACCTAATAGTCAAGAGTTTTCTCAATTGTCCAATAAAAAACAACCAAAGCTTTAGGACTTTGGGGTTGCTTTATTGGATAGTCTAAAAAGGCATTCACATCCTCAAAGACAAAGTTTGAGGTGGATGGAATGATGATAGCTGCAATGTAAGTATGGAAATAGTTTACTATTATCTCAATCTGTATTGCTTTAATGATTTGTGCTGTATGCCAACCAAATGACAACGCTATATGTAAACAATCTATATATCAAATCATAAAGTGAAAACCCATCATCATGATGCTATCCGATACAGCTGTTAGATTTGGCTAGTTGATTTGTGTGTCTTCCAGCTCGTGACTGATGTTAATCAGGATCACCAAATCTAAAAGAATCATCAACTCATCATTTTTGCAAGTAGACCACTCCTATGAAGAAATAAGAGCCTTCTAAGGCTCTTAATTCAAATGGAAGTGCAATGCTAATTATATTCATAAAATGTGCATCAAGAAAATAAAATCAAAATGGCATGAAATAATTGCAGCTTATGCTGGATTGTGCGGTATGTATGTATGTATGTTGTATTTACATTAATCAAAGAATGAACAGATATCAACAATTTTCGAATAAAATTTTGGGTGTCATTCTTTATCCTCTCATCATTAGCATCACCTGTAATCAAATCCAGCTTCCTCAAAATGCAGAGCTTGAAAAAGAGGGAAAAAGAGGGAAAAAAAGGAAAAGAAAAGGGCCAAGTTGATTTCTTGCCTATAAAATGGTGTGTTTGTCCCTATCACCAGCAGCAGCCTTGCGGTGACGCCTTGAACTAGATCTCCTATCTTTCCCGCGCCTAGGAGAGTTCCTCACTGGAGTCCTTCCAGCTGAAATTTCTCGGTGTGGGGGTAAAGGTCGCCGTATTACAGGAGCAACAGGAGGTGGCAGATGGTCTAATATCTCCTTATGATAACTCTGCATGTCGAAGTGTAGTAATCATAAGCAGACAAGTTTCATTAATTGGACATGAATTATTAATATCTAATAAACTTCTCCGAGCATCGTCACTGCAAAGCACCATTTCCTGCACTATCTGAATTCCACATATAAATTATAGTTCAGGTGCTAGACCCATGGACATAAAATGAATACTACAAGAAACGGCCAATTTAAGACAAGATTATAGAAGGCAAAAAACATTCATGCACAGACGACTGTCTGCACTTTTCTGCTGAAGTTGGAAACAACCAGACAAATTTGGCACATACAACAATCAGAGGAGTCATTTAATTAAACTAAAACTAAACAATACAATCAACTTCTCACAGTTTAGAAACCAGTATTCCTTACAAATAAGAAATAAAGATGAAAATCAGCAACTTAAATAAATGCTTTTGAGATAGAGAAAGTGGTATTGGTCAAAATTCTAGCAGAAACTCATAAGAGAAAAATTTGACAACAAACCTGGACAAAAATTATGCAAGAAGAACTACTGGCTTTACATCTTTCCAATTATGTAGCCCGAAGTAATGTGGAATAGAGAAACTGAGCCCATGTACCAAACACCAACTAGCTTGGCACTATGGCCTAATTTTAAGATTACATGAAAAATAGAATGTACACTCGTAATAGATTCAACATAACAACTACAGAAGAAATTTTCTGGGACCAACATATAAGATACCTAGTTTAAAACCTCAGCAATTATTGATCCTATAAAGTGGAAATTGTAAATGGGCAATTACCTGAATAACAAAATTCCGCCTCTCACAATCTAAAAACATATTGATGCTCCAGTTGACTCTTTCCATTATTTTATCCCGCACTGTAGAAAAGCTTAACTGATCTCTGGAAGTAAACCGATCAACTTCATTGAACCATAGGCAGGAAAAGAGATTTGTAATGGGAATATGTTCTCTAATTATGACACAACCTTCCGGAACATCTGAAAGAACTCAGCCATCAAGCTAAAAGTTCAGAAATATACAAAGTATGAAAACATAAACTCACATCATGTAACCACACACATACCACTGGTTATTGGAAGCTTAGCCCGAGAGTATGGCGTTAAGCCCTCCTTTTTATAAAATTCAATCTGGTAATCAATAGATGAATTGTCATACTTTCCAGCAGCTTTGTTAGCTTCAGCCTCTACAAACACATCAAAACGCCTATAATGTCTTGAGATTGCAAAATTAGCATTTTGCCTCCACAGAAACCTGAAAAAAGAAAAGGAAGTTTTTTTTTAGCAAACAAACTCAACCCAAATCCTGCATAACTACAAATTTCTAGAGTCCATACAAGTGAAGCAAATCAGAATCATAGACAAAGATTTCTATGCCAAAAACTGTTTCGAGAAGAATTGATATGTCCACAAGTCACAATGCCAACATGTGCATTGCTATGAAGCAACAGAATGATGTCAAATCCCCTTGTTCCTTGAAACTACAGCATTCATTTCATTTCAAATGCTTAATTAATCCCCCAAAGGATTGCCCAAATGAATTTAAAATTCCAAACAGGAATTTTCAAACTCTAATCACATTGTGGTATGGATATGACTGTTTATGAAATGACAGCGGGCTACATTATTAAGTAGCTAGTGACCTAAGAGATCTCCCAATGGACAAAGAAAAGGAAATGAAAAGGTATGAATAATATATACCATTTAGAACCCAATTATGTTAGCCGATAAAAGCTGTCTCAATTTGAAATTACTTGATATGCATTTCTGTTGGTAATTAAGATCAGAAGCTAAAAATGTCAAGCAAAGACCATGAAGAAGCTAACTGGCAGTTCTAATCTCATGGCAAGATCCAAGCATTAGACCAAGAAAGCAATAATAAAGCTTTAATTCATATCAATTTGATATAACAAGAAATTCAAAATATCAATGAAGTTGGAAAATTCATACACCAATCTTGATGATTATTCATGATTGTTTAGCTGAATCAAAGCAAAGAGAAAATGGCTGTACCTCTCTAGAATTTTATATGGATTCTCAACAAGTTGTAGCTTCCCATCAATCCATATAGAATACCGTACATTAGGAAAGATCCTATGCAACAGGAGCTTTGGAACCTTAACAAACAAGAAAAAATTCCTCACTTTTGGGAACCATCATAGCAGATTTTGAGAATCAATATAACAAACCTGACTTTTAGTATGTGATAAAATAATAAATTATAGATAACTAAAAATTTTAAGATAATCTATAATGAGAACAGTAAACCAAAAAACTTGCAATGCCAGAATTCATATGAGCATTAAAATTCTATCTTAACAACTGAATTTACAAGAAAAAATATAACTACTGGCCCCTTCAATTTAGATAAGATAATAAAGAAAGAAGAAAGAGGAAGTGGAAATGAGGAAATTTTTCTCATTTTGATAGTTCCTACAATCTGGAGGCATCGTATTAGCCTACTAGGTCAAGCCCAAGTATGACTGGCATTTAATTATCCATGAGAGAGAGAGAGATGACATCAATAAAAGGTTTATGATAATATACAAACAATCGCATATTAACTCTGCTTCTAACAACATCCCAAAGCCATATATGCATTTTACTTGATACCACAGTTATCAAATTGATATTCTCACTAAATGAATCATAAACAAAAGCAAATCCTAAGGTTCATTACAAATAATAAAAAACAATTGAAAATAACATATTTAAAAATATGGATCAATCATGTAGCATTGTGAACAGCTCAATGAGAAAGGCACTTCTCTGTAAACCAAGAAACATGGGTCTTATTATTCCCTAGAATGATCAATTATTCTCAATCTATATTAAGGTTGAACTCGGAATTATAAACCAATTGGATCTCACAAACCTGACAAAGAAAGAGCCGTCTGCTTCTTACCCATTAACCCAATTCAGCCATGATTTAAATCCATTTGCCCCCCTATAGATACAAATCACTAGAGTCCGGAACCAAACCACATTGCACAGTTCAAATTGCAAAAAGTATGACAGTAACAACCATGCTTGATACATGCAGGACTTGCTTAGAGCAACAAGGGACAAAGGTAATCCAGCAGCAATGTCCACACTAATACACCCAGCTTTCAATGGAAAACCAACTGTACACACAACTCCTTATGGCTATAACCTGTCACCTATTTGTCAGAGGACCTGACTCTGCAGATAATAAAAGACTCACACAAGCAAGTTGGAATCCACAATTTAAAACAAGCTTAAAAGATCCACAGTATCATCAATTGAACTGCCTATAATCTGATCTATCAAGTTTTTTTTTTTCCTCAATTAGTAAACCACCACTTTGATTATTTCCATCAAAGGAACTCACAAACTTTCAAATTTGCATGGCATTGGATGCATTAATGGTACACAGATTTTGTTCATGGTACTAGAGAGAATTAGCAAGCGTACTTCATCCAAATCCCTATCACTCAAAAGAATATCCTTAGCCCCTTAAGATAGCTCTAAGAAACTATAAAAAAAATAATGTGTTTCTAAGAGCAGGTGAAAAAAAATTCTGATAAATAATTACATTCTTTAATAAAATGATCTTTCCATACTTTTTTGACAATTCATGATAGGCATGTCTACCCATGCAGAATCCTGTAAACTGCCTTGTGATGATGCTGATATTCCTACACATAAATATAACCCAAGCCCATTTTGTAGAAAATTACCTTTCCACAAATATTACTATTTTTCTTAAAATATGCAAATTGAAATGTATTTTTCTATTATAGTAGTTATTCAAAAAATTATATAATTTGGTCTTGGACTATGTAGTAATGTTCCATTTTTATTTCTATACATAAGTGTAGGACTACTTAGAAGTCTTCTATTTTTGTTTATCTCCATGAGGTTTTAGCCTCTACAGCATATGTATTTCTAGCCATAATTAGTATGGGTGTGAGAACTTGGGTTCTGCATCACATGGTCGATGAGAAACTATAAACATTTGCTTTTCAAATTGATATGCCATTAGGCAGTGGTACTCTTTTAGCCTCAAGTATGGATTTTAATATTTCTGCTTTCTTCTAGCTCTTTACATTTTCACAAAATATAATATCTAGTTTTATCAATAATAATTCCATAAGAGATACAACATGGAACTTGCATTTTTTTTTAATCCAAAACAAGAGTATTTACTAACATTAGTTGTCTTACAAGCATAACATTAAATTTTGAATTTTCTAGCAAATTTTATTTCTTTAACATCTCACCTCTCAAAAGTGCATGCATGTGGCTTGGGCCTAGGCTCAGAGGCTTCTGGCTTTAATATTCATGACAGATAACAGCATAAGTACTATTGGTGTGTTTACTTATAGAGAATTATTTTCTGTTTTCATTTTTCATTTTTCAATTTTCAATGAAAATGAAAACTTTTCATTTACATAGAAAATTTGTAAAACATGTTTACTAGTTAGAAATTGAAAACTATTTTTCATTTTTTGAAAATAAAAAATGCGTTTACAGAAAATAAGTAGAATTTATTTTGTCTTCTAATAGTACAATAAAGTAACAAATAATGAATAAAAAAATAGAAAAGACGTCCTAATGAAAACAGAGTGTTTTCAAATGAAAACTCCATGTTTTCAATTTATATTTTTAATGAGGAAAATTTTAAAAAACAACAAAAACTTGTTTTACACTTTTCTTTTAAAATTGTGAAAATGGTGAAAACAGTTTTCAAGTGAGATTTTTGTGAAAATACCCAAAGTAAACACAAAGTTCTATTTTCTGTTTTCATTTTGAAAATTTTTTTAGAACACTAGAGTAGTTTTCTCTAAGTATAACACAAAACCTATGCTTCTCAACTTCTTCAAAAAAGACAAAATATCCCCACAACTCCCTGTTAACAGTACATCTTGCAAAACATTGATACAAGAGGCCAAACATCAAGACTTCAAATCAAAAAAGAAGACCACATATCCAGGGTTAACATGAAAAATTATCCTATCCACCAATAGCCTCAATCACTCAATCTCTACGAGGACTAACCAAAGGATAAAAGAGTGCCTGGGGCAAGAATACCACGGAACTCTATTTTCATGATCTCTCTTGCTATCCCAGGGCTTTTACTACTTAGAATTAAAAAATTTCTTATGAAATCTTGGTGGTATAATAAATTTGTATCCTTGACAATTTCTTTCCATGCCTCTCCGGCCAGACTATAGTATTGAAGCAAAGATAGTTTTCATTCATAATCAAAAGCAAAATATGATCACCATATAGTTGTCTTAAATTTGAGAATCATATAATCAATTTAAAGGGTCAACTGTCACAGTCGTAGATAGGTAAGAAGCAGCAGATGCAGCCATAGAAACAAACATGAACACAAAAATAAATACCCCCTATTGAGATCCTATCATCCTAAGTGCTGCAATGACTGACTACCTTTGATACTTACAGAAATGTAAGGAAGATACATCAGAAGAGGCAAATCAACAAAGACAAAACAAACTGACCTTTCCATTACGTCTCGAATCCATGTATGGAGTGTTATGGACAACAACAATCCTCCACAATCCAACTTTCATACTGCCATCCAGAACACTAGTATTCTTCATATATGCCTCAGTTTCTTCATCAATAAACATGTAGAATGGAACATCTTTTATTGTTGCTTCACCAACATTCTTGGGCTGCTGTATTATGTCATAGTTCCCTGGATAAAGCGCAACGATAAGGAAAAGATTTACAAAAAAGGATATGTTAATAGACTGGCTAATGCACAACAATACCAAATATGGCTGAAGCAACAATGACATCATGAAACTGCTCCAGTTCCCTAAGGTCAGCTTCATCAATATCAAATCCAGTCTGGAAGCCAGGTTTAATTCCTTTGACAAATCTGATAAGACAATATGCATCAGCAGAAAAATTACATGAACTTACAAGATTTATCACACATTCTTGATACCACTGGGATTTAACATTAAAACAGAATTCTAACACAAAGATAATAGATATCAGTGAAAAGAATCAGCAAAAAAGGGCTAATTAATATGCTTGTGGCACAGATAATTTTGTTTGGTGGGTTCAGACAAAGGCCAGTCAAGGAAGGATTTATGCCTTTGACCTCTCTTAATGCATGTGATGCAACCCTTAGACATCTCTGGCCTTGACCTTACTTCAGTTAACCACACAATTCTCTCTTTTCACTATTGCATAATGTTATAAGGACTCTCAAGTAGTCATATTCCCCAATAAACACCTGTTTATTCCCTTTCAGATTCTTAGAATCAACCTACAAAATCCCACGTACACTCTCTCTCTTTATCTCTCTACAATATGCACCCCTTCTCGCTCTCTCTCTCTCTTAAAAATTCATAACATGGTTTAATGTAATTTACCAACTTGCTTTGGCATAATTTACATATAGGTCACATCCCATTCATCATCACCACTTACTTGCCCAGCCCATCCAACATTCCTGCTCCCACCACTCATAGTATGGCCCCCAAACTTAAAGGATACAAAAGATCCTGCCCACTCTTTCTCTCATGCCTCTCCCCATCTCTTCCCTCTCTCGTGTCCCCTTCTTTTGACAAAAACAGCCAACATCTACTATAGCGGACAAAAAAATAATGTATGTGTCAGTTAGAAACTCTCGATACTTGTATATATTACTAAAACAAAATTAACTGAGAGAATGATACCTACCCACAGTGCACTGTCATCGACTCTCGTATGTCAAAAGAATCCCTCCTCTGTTCTAAAGAAGGATACCCACCAAATTCAGAACCTCCATGTGGTTCAGTTTTCACTGGATTCTTATCAACAACATATGACAAGTTGTGAAGAACTGGTGACACAGATGGGATACTTGGCAGTCTGGCTCTGGCCTGCTCTGCTGATAGATAACATACTGGACAGGCTGAATAATATACAAGTAAGAACAAAGTCATTATAATGTCAACAAGATGCATAAGAAAGAAAATATTTTACCAGAACTATGGCTTTTGATGGACTTTGCATCAAGAATTTGTTTTAATAAATAACAAACACGGAAGAAGTCATTTGAGCATGATGCAAACAGTAACAATAAGAAGAAACATAGAAGTCGATAGTTCGTCGTTAAAACAATGATACTGAGAGAACATATAAAAACTATAGAATTATAGCTTCTAAAATAATTGATTAAGAATCATAAAGTTATTCATTCTAACAAATCCATTCAAATACCAAGAGCAACTCAAACTTCAGGTTCAATCCAAAAAATAATAACAAGATGAATACAATGTAATCAATAAGAGCAATAATAATCACCAACAAACAACTCAAAACTTACGGCGCGGTCCAAGCCGTTTTCCACCAGATGGAGGGGGAGGAGGGAAAGAAAACTTGCTGCACGGATGGTTTGTCGAACCAACACTAGCCTCAGCAGGTCGAGGAAGAAGAAGAGCAGCTCTAGTCCTGTCATATCTTATTCCAGTGCCACTACCAGCTGATGAATCACCTGCAGCATGAGGTTGCCTAAGAGAAGGAGGAGGAGGAGCTCCACTATCATCCATTTCCAAGGCAAGAGTTGAACGGCTCTTAATACTTGAACTACTGCTTTCTGGCCCATCATCACACAAAACGCAAACCAAATTACACATTATTTTGTTGTACCAAGCAGCAAAATAAATTTGCTTTGTAAATACAGTCAATTGGTAACCAATCAATGGAATCCTTTAATTCAGGTAAATGCTTATAATCTATCATCAACTATCTTAAGGTTATACTCTGTATGCATTCCCATCAACAGTTAAAAATAATGAAACAAAAAGCAAGCAATTATCAATGTGAAATCAAGGAAAGTGCAAGTCAGATAATCCTACATTTAATTTGTAAGGACCCTTTTGTTCAAACAAAGTATTTAAATCTTTCACTGGAGCCAGAAATTGATATTACTCGCTACTTCCTCTCTCAATTCTATGGGTGAGAGTTTATCATATAAAGTAAAGATCTTTTTATAAACAGCTAGCCAACCCAAATGTAGCCATAAATTCCAGAGCTTAAATTAAAGCATTCATGTATAAAAAAAACAATTACAACAAATGAAAGTAAGAAAAAAAAGAAAAAGGAAAAAAGAAAAAAACAACTAACCTCTACTAACAGTAAAAGAACCCCAAATGAAAACAAGAAGAGCAAGAGCAACCAAAAGCATCATAGCAACCCTTCTTCGACCCAAGTAACGACAGCAAATAAAAGGGATAAAACGTTCTTTATCTTTATCTTTATCTCTCACCAGCATTTTGGAAGAAGATGATCTTCTTGAAGTAAAAACTTGTATTTTTGATCCATGGCTTCCACCTCCTCCTCCTCCCCCTCCTCCTCTTTGACCCAATGACAACCCTCCTGTCATTGCTTTTCAACACCAACAACACTTCTTTTCATCTCCTTCTTTTGCTTGTTTCTTTCGTTTCACATGAATCACCAAAAAAAAAGGGAGACGATCCCAATTGCCAAATCCAAAATGTGCTTCTAACTTTGCCTCAGACTCTCCCTCTTTCGATCGATTGGATTGGATTGGATTGGAGTGGAGTCTCTGTCGGTGTTTAGGAAGAAAGGAAGTTTGGTACTTCTGTATCATAAAAGGATTTGTTTTTTTTTTTTTACGGAAATTTTTGCTTTATGATTTTATCAAATCTGTTTTTTCGTTAGACTGACCATGTCGAAGAAACAAGCATCAAGCGTCTGCCTGAACTAACAACCACTCTATGTTTTATTTTGCTGAGTTTTTATATATTTCTTTTATTTTTTTAAATTTTCATATTTGGTTTCCAATTATTTTATTTGGGTGGAAATTTCTATCACATTTCCTGTTTGTAATTGTACTTCATATTTAATTATTTAGTAATTTAGATGATATAATTATTTTTATTTTTTTTAGAAAATAATTAACTTTATTCTTAAATTTTTCAAAAAAAAAATATTTTTGTTCTTGAATGACTCTTTCGCTCAAGAATATATATAAAGTATTTGTTTGATTTACTAATTATTTTGAAATTTCAATTTATTAAAAAAAATATTGATTTTGCAATAACTATTTGTTAATCTTTTAATTTAATAATTTTTTAAATGTTAATTAATTATTTTTGAATAATTATTCTTTCATTATTATTGACCATTTGCATGATCAACCCCTTAGTTTTGACTTTGACAAACAATTTAAATTGTTAATGATTTTACTTAAGTGTGTAGACTATTGCAATTCAAGGTTAAATTGTTTCTTCAATGTTCAAGATGTGTAATGCTTTCTAAAGAGCACTTATATACAATTCAATGGAGAATTAGTCGTATTTAAGCCAAATGGGCACACAAAGAACCTTCAAATATCAATTTTAAAGTTTACATGTGGCTACTCACGAGCCATCCTCCAAACTGTGAGGAGGCTCATGAGCACCCCCCTGAAGAAGGGCCAACAAGCTTCCACAGGCGCTTGAGAGTTTGCGCCCCTCACGACTGCCGCTCACGATTGTGAGCCGCTCATGAGGAAGCCCTGCCAAGCCCTAACGGTTATATCAACCTACAACAGTCAAATTTTTCATCCTTCATGACCTGAACACTGACCATGAGCGGCAATTCGTCTGCAAAAAGTTGAAATTCATTAAATATTAAAGAAGAGAGCTTGGAGAAGCAATTAATGGCTCTAACAACCATATATTTTAACTATAAAAACAAGCTCTGGAGACTCATTTAGAAGTTAGACACTTTAGATATTCAATTTCTTTCCCCTTAGCATTCATTGATCATTAAAATTCTCATCTAACTTTCTTATGTTCATTTAACTCTTTTGAGAGTTGGTTGTGTTGTAGAGATAGGAAATCTACTTCATCTAATTTTTGGGATATATTAGAAGGGAAGTGAGGTTATTCTCTAAAGGAATTGGTTTAAGTGTTTCTCCATCAAAACATTTGGGTTTGTGGTTAGAGCTAAGCCTTAGTTATAAGCTCATTGTTGCAAGGTTTAGAGTTGATCTTTAAAACTCTTGTAATCTCAATCTTTGTGAATAAGATTGGAGTGAAGATTGAAAATCCTAACTTTAGGATAAGTTAGGTGGAGACGTAGATTCATTTGTGAATTGAACTCCTTAATTGCTTGTGTTCCATCTTCTATACTCTTAATCCTTGCTTAATTTTCTTTTAATTTCTCAAAAGCCTTATTCTCCCCCCGGGCAATTACAATTATTTTAAATAAAAAAATTTGAATAATTATTCTTTTGAAATAAGAAATAATTATTCTTTCATTATTTTAAATAAAAATTTTAAACATGATTATTTTTAGTCATTGTGTGACATAATATTATTTTATTAAAAATTAAATAATAAAATGTTTGAAATAATATTTTAAAATTGTAAATTGTAATTTATATAAATTGATTTGTGCAATATCTCCTTGCTTTTTTGTAAATGATTTTTTTTAAAATTGTTATTTATAAATTGTAATATTTAAATTGTTATTTATAAGTTGTAATGTTTAAATTCTTATTAATATTATTATTTATAAATTTTTTGCCACCATTTTGTAGGATGGATATTGTGACTCCCCCCTGTGGTAGTAATATGGCTACTGGTGGTGTCCCTGATGCTGAACCATGAAATGAGGTGGAAGCACAACAAATTGAATTTGCTGCTACTAAGCAGAATGTTATTATTGAGAATAAAAGGATAAAGAATGAATCTAGATCGAGGGCATGGGAACACTTTGAGAAGTTGAAAGATGAGACATGCACTATGGTTAAAGCCAAGTGTTTATATTGTGCTAGAATTTATAATTATCACTCAAAGAAACATATCATATCTTCACTTAGAAATCATATGTTAAATTGCATAAAAAATCAACATAGCAAAGACACTAGACAAACACTTCTAATCTTTTAAACTTGATGTAGTGGAAGCACCTGGAAATGACTCTGTCGACTTGGTGTGAACATGAAAATTTAACCAATACCAAATAAGGGCTTCCCTTGCTAAAATGATAATCATTGATGAGTTACCTTTCAAGATTGTTGAAGGGGAGCATTTTAAGAACTTTTTTTCTGCTGCATGCCCTAGGTTTAAAATCCCCTCTAAATGGACAATGAGTAGGGGTTGTTATAATTTTTATGTGGAGAAGAGACTTAGACTGAAAAAATAAAATTTAAGGCACATTCTTATAGGCTTAGCCTAACTAATGATACTTGGACATTTATCCAAAGAATCAATTATATATGCATTATAGCACATTTCATTGATGATAAGTAGATGCTTCACAAAAATAAATAAATTTTTGTACTTGTTTCTTCATATAGAGAGGGTATATAGCCAAAGCTTTAAAGAACTGCTGGCTAGAATGGGGTGAGGAATATTTTCAGTGTCATAGTTGACAGTGCCTCCTCTAATGACACAACAATGTCTAATTTAAAAAAAAAAATACTAAATTAGGGGGTGATCATAGTTAGAGCTAAGTGTGTACATATGTGTTGCATTGCACATATTTTGAATATTGTAGTTAATCAGGATTTGAAAGATGCTAACCTAGCTATTAAAAGGGTGAGGGAAGTCGTAAGCTATGTTAGAAACTCACTAGCTAGATTCAAAAAATTTAAGGAATATAGTGAATTGGTGGGTGTTTAATGTAAATGATGTTTGTTACTTGATATTCCCACTAGGTGGAACTCCACCTATTTAATGTTAAAGACTGCATGTAATTATAAAAAGACCTTTTAAGTTGTTGAGGAACAAAAATACAGTTTTAGGTCAGATTTGGGTGATAATGTCCCTACTTATACGGATTGGAAATCTGTGAAACAATATGTTAAGTTGCTACATCATTTCTATGAATTTTTTTTGAATGTATCATTTCTATGAATTTTTTTTTGAATGTATCATTTCTATGAATTGACATTGTGAATTTCTGGTTCTCAATATATTACTACCAATTTATTTTTTTGGGGAAATTTTTGACTTGTTCTGCATTCTAAATTAGTGGCAACATATAAAGGATTTATTTATGAGGCAAATGGGAATTAATATGAAGTCCAAGTTTGATAAGTACTAAGGTGACTCTGAAAAAATGAACCATCTAATTTTCATTGCCAACATATGAAATCCTAGGGACAAACTTGATTACATGGAGTTCTTCTTTAATATAATTTATGGAGAAGTACTTGGTGAGAGCTTATACAAAAGTGTCAAAAGTGCCTTGTATGAACTTTTTGATGATTATGTTGCCTTGTACGAACCTGCCAATGATTCTAGTTCTCAAAGTTGCCTTGCTGAAGCTATTAGCCAATTTGAATTAGGTGTTGAGGTACTTGTATCTAGAAAAAATGTTTTTTTTTTTGTTAAAAGCCCATTTTAAGAACATAATCTTAAGGTGGGTTCAGGAGGGAGAAGCAAAAAAAAAGTGATCTTGATTTATACCTCAATGAAGTAGATGTAGAAGAAGACGAGAACTTTGATGTATTAAGGTGGTAGAAATTTAATTCAAAGAGATTCCCCATTCTCTCTAAACTTGTGATGTTTTGAGCATTCCCATCTCAACAGTTACTTCTGAAAGTACTTTTAGCATTGGTAGTACTTGATATCTTTAGGAGTTCCTTGACTCCAAAGATTGTTAAAGTACTTATTTGCACCTTTGATTAGCTAGGAAAGGGTACTAAGTTTGTTTCAGTTGAAGAGGCAATTAAAGAGTTATAGAACTTTGATAAAGGTATTGAAGCATTGAAATTGTGTTGTTTTAAGTAACATTGTGATTTTTTTTTCAGATTTACTAACAATGTGTTTTCTTTTCTACAGAATTACCATCAGTTGGTCCTAGGCCAACTATAACAACTGCCTCTTCCTCCTCTTATTTCCCAAGTGAATTTGCTACTACATTTTGCTAACACATTTTTTGAGTAAATATGCTTATCTATACCTACATGAATATTTACTGACTCAATAATTGATTATGCTTTTGTCTGTTGTGCCTGTGGCCCTATGCTTGTGCTTGTGCTGTGCATATTTTATACTAATTGCCTTACAAATGTGACCTCCACTGTTAAGCTTTTGTTCACAGTGTTGTTGTTGCATTCATTTGCACTTTTAGGCTATGATGAGTGCTTCCACCCACTTTAAACTGAGTCAATTAAGTGAATGTTTTGCTTAAGTTTCCTTGGTAGCTTCTTTATTATTATTGTTGGAAATGTGGGCTGCATTTTCTGTGCATGACTTGATTTCCAAACTCTGAGCCTCTTATAATAATTTTGTTGCCTATTTGATGCTACTAATGCTTGCTACTTCCTATTTTCATTGCAATTGTTTCTAATGATCCTGAAATTTGTTAAGGTTGCATATGTAAGTGATTGAAATGATGAGGCTTCCACCTATGTTACCTTTTTTATTAAAAAAAACATATTGGCATGAAAAGTTTCTTTGGTGGCATTTTTAGCTGTTGCCAGAAACCTTATTAGTACCAATCTGCTATTGATTTAAACCACAGTCCTGAGACTCATCTCATGTTTCTTGATTTTAAAATTTATATTTCTGTTTTATTCTTTAAACTTAATGTTTGTTTATGCCAAATGTTATACAAGAATATGCACAACACTAAGATAACACTGCAGGAATCCTATTTTTTGGATGGAGTCCTAGTGTTTAGGCTTTTTTGTTTCCTAAATATTATGCATACTGAGATAGATATACAACAAAGCACTTTTTAAAATTGTATACCAATTACAGGACATTGGGTTTTGGGCTATTATTTTGCATAAGTAAATATGTAATTATTTTGATATGTTTGCGGCCTTTGAGCTATTATTTTTTACTGTGTAACTCTTTAATGTTATTTTGGACTACACGACTTTTTAAAGTATGGGTCAAGCCCACTAAAAAATGAAAAATATTAAGAGCATTTTAGTTTTAGACTTAATGTTGGGCCACTTTAATCCAAACCCATCCGATTAAACTGAACCATTTAACCCAAAAAATTCGGATAACTGAACCTTCATTTTTACACTTTGCCTATGCTTGGTTCGGCCTGTCAATTACTCTTTTCAAATCCGATCCAAACCGACTTCTCCCACCCGAACTGAATTGATCTGCCCGAAGCTCTGTCCTATATATATATATATATATATTCAATTAATACAGTTTTCATGAATCATACATGCAACATTTGGCTAATCTTTCCATTATCCTATGTTGGAAGCCAACTTCAACACAGCTTGCTTCTATTAAGAATTTTATTTTGAAAAATGTGAAATGTACTCATGAGTGATGATTAATACTTACCAAAAGATTTGAGTTGACATAAATTGATATTTTATTATAATAGCTAAGAAAAATCACTTCAAAAGAGGCTAAATTAAAATTTCACCAATACAATATTTTTGGTAAATATATAATTTCTCCCCTAAACTTTACTCGTTTGTTCTATATGACCTTTCTACTTATATTATTTTCTATAACATCATTAAACTTCTATTTTGAACCCTTTTAACCTTTAAATGGCGCGTCAATTACACTTGTTAATGATGTGGAAATGCATTTATGACATGGAAATAATAGAATTATTCTTCTCTTTATCTTTAATTTTTTATGGGCATTTTATCAAACACATAAAGGGCAATCCTCAAACACCCACAATTATTGGGCAACAAATAAATTGGCCACATTTAAATAAAATCCAGATTTAAAGACAAACTCATCAATAAGTAATCAAACAAAAACCAAAACAGCTCTAAGAAAAAAAAAAGAATTGTCAAAAGGTGATCTAAGGTGGTTGACTTCTCTTTGATAAAAAGTACTCTTGTATTTTCACTTCACCAACAACCATTTCAAATAAGGAGGGTAAAAAATCCACATACTTGATGTCCCAAAATCAAACTTTCAAAAAGATTGCTTGTTCTTATGGTGGACTAATTTTATTGTTGGTCCTTGCAATAGTAGTTTTGCCTATTAATACCTTAACTAACATGCAAGAATTACAACCCTTGAAGTTTCGATGTTCTTGTTTCTTATTTGTTACAAAGGCATAATCTGAGCTTCCTCCTTCAAGATTGATTATTGATTTCATAGATCATAGAAAGCAAAAGAAAAGGGAAAAAAATCAATAAATGGATACTGCAAAAACCAACATAGTTTAAAAGGATGAAGAAGAAGAAGATGAGTCATGATAAAATAAATGCACGGCTAGTATTTCATTCCTATATTCTTATCTTTATCGATAAATAATAAGGATTTTATTTGTTATTTAATATTTATCTATTTTTATTTATAATTGATCTAAAATAACACATTAGAACTTTTTTGTTCCTTTCACATGCTTTATAAACGCGTGCAATCACACTTTTTTCCACCTGGCAAAATAAGTGTTATTTTAAATAAAAAATTAAGTTTAAAAGTTAAATGGATTTACAATAGAAATTAAGAGATATGATAGAAAATAATAAAAGTAGAGAGATTATATGGAACAAATGAGTAAAGTTTACGGGTGAAATTATGCATTTGACCAATTTTTCTGCAATATTCAAAAATAAATTAGGCATAAATAAATTAAACAAAATGTATTTGCATATTTTGTATTGATATCTTATAGTTATACTTTAGATACTCAAGACAATAATTCATAAACTAAATTCATCCTTTCATTTTTTTTCCGAATTAATTCTTATTAATAAAGTATATTTGGTTTAAATGAATATTTTATAAACTAAATCAATTGGAAATACTAAAAATTTAATCCAGTGATAAGCAATTCCACAAAATTTAAAAATTAGAATTGAAAATGAATTTAATAAAATTATCATTTAAATCAAATATGTTTATTTGGATCTACAAATAAATTCTATAAAATTTTGTTGCTATAGAGGTTTACTATATATGTCATAGACAACTAACACTTAAAAATACTTGGGACAAAACTTTTGTGAAAATTGCAGTCATCTAAATTCTTTCCTCTTGACAGTGAAGACTATTAGCATTGCCACAGGTGAGAAAGGGGCCTCCCCTTTTTTGATGTAACTACCTGATCCAACACAATCTCTTGGAGTTGTTTTGTAACTTCTTCCATTGGTTGGGATACATCTATGTTCTATAATCAAATTAGAAACCATATTTAGCACTCGTCCAAAGCAATATAAACATCATTTAAATTATTCAAATTTTCAGAAGTAGAGATTAAAAAAGTTCATAAAAATGAAAAGAGTTAAATGCATTAGTATAAAAATGACTTTACTAGTACTATTAAATACAGTTTGCTTACAATTTATATCAATATCAAAATTGGAGAAGAAACATAATACAAACATGCATAGAATATCATAAACCAATCTCAAGATTAAAGGAAAGACAAACTATAGAGAATCACATCTGGAAGGCAATTGCATAGATTTTCTTGTGCAAAATTATAGTAGATGGAAAAGAACTTACCTTCCACGAGGAATCATGGAGGGCCTGAAAGCTTTTGGTAACTTTTCTTTGAAACTTAAGTTTCTTATATCTTTCACCACCATAGCCTCCTCTTTATGTTGCTTTCTGGTGATACCTATATAACATAGTTTTGTGAGTCGCTTGGATAAGAAAAATTATCCAAATGTTGCATATATCTAAGTGTTTGCCAATTGAATGTCTGCATGTGCAAATATACATTTGTGGAGGCAACTATTTGTGTTAGAGCATTAAGTACCCCATCATGATCATTGTCAAAATATAACATATGCATCTACAACACTCATTACAATAAGTATCTTCAATCTATTCCTTTACTTTAATTCTCACTCAACTCCATTGAGATGTTTTACATATAAATAAAACCTCCCCTTTTGTCGAGTGATATAAAAGGCTAGAGAAATTATTTTATTTGCTCTTGTACAAATGCCAATGTTCAATTAATATCAATATCATTTAAGTTAATTGATTTTAAAAAGGAAATTCATGATAAAAAAAGGTTATTGTTTATTATAAAACACAAGTTGAAACCTTTGGTTAGAAACAGTGCTATGGTCTACATGTTTTGCTTCTATAACCTTACAATACTATGTGGAATAGGGGACGTACCACAAGTAGTATGTCAAGGTACAATACTAGATCTGGAGCTAGTAGCCCAATCTCTAGAGCCTGCAAAATAACACCTCATTCACTAACTAAAAGATAAGGACATAAACATCAGTTTTTAAGAATACAAAACATTATTTTCTAGCCATCTTTGAGTTAGTATTCACTTTACACCATTCAAAATCAAGACCTTTGGCAATTGAAAAAGCAACTATAGAATATTAGTAATGATCAATAATGAGAGTGGTTCCACTTTTCAACTTAGTTTCCATTAATGACTTGCAAAATTAATGCATGTATCAAAAATAATATTCCAACGTTTCTGAATGCAAAAATCATGCACTTGCCTATTTCTTTATTTCTTCTTTTTTATCTTACTTTTTCCTTTCTCCCTTTTTAAAATAATAAAATAAGAAAGCAGTCAAGTGGTCATTCTGGTAAAAGAAATCATAAAACATGAAATATGCATAAATTTAGAACCATATTTCAAATCAACCATATTGGGAACCTAACTTTTTATTATCCCATAACAACTTTAACTTTCCTAAAACTTGATGGAAATTATAGAGTTTCCATCTAATATTTTGAGCTTTCTGGTCAAAAATATGAAGCATCATTTAATCCCAAGAGCATACGTGGTGTAAACCCTGATTTTACGCATAAGGCAATATCCATAGACCACAAAGAAAACTGCCAGACGATTTCCAACTTTTGAGGCTTGTTTGGTTGTATATCTAGTACAAACCAAACACCTCCATCACCTTAGCATAGGGTCATTAATCATTTCAATCATTCTGGATTAGAGACCATAACTTGTTGCAAAGGGATATTGGCAACCCCAACTAATTGAATGAAACTACTTCATCAAACATCTATCAGACACCAAACTTCCACCTTCAGAGTTTTTAATATGGTTTGTAAAGCTCAAATAGTCCAAGGTTATATTTATTTAGCCACTAAGAATGTCAATATTAAAATCAATGCTCTGTGAATCTAGATTAAGAGATTTACAATCCAAGAGGAAGAAGCAGTCCAAACTAGTAAAAAAATTTCTAATTCCCAATACAATAAATAAGCATATGTTCCTTAAAATAGACAGTATAATACATTAAAATTAAGATTTTTAGCATGATATCATTTAGAAAATGATAATATCACCGACCTTCCAAAAGACAGTTGATTTGTTTCAATTCTAAAAAGATGGGTTTGAAAAAAATTAAAAATTCTAAAGGGTGGAAACTAAACCCTGTATGGATTTATTTTTTCAATTATATTTCATAAATTCTAAATCTCCTCCTTGTTGCATATGCCACCAAAGGCAATACATGTTGAAAATCAACTAAAAAATAGCTGATTGGACACTACAGTTATAATAAATGATGAACTAAAGAAGTAAATACAACCTATTATTACAATCAACCAATTGAAAATATCTAGGAGACATTTAACATTAACCAAACCATAACATTGACGCTAAAAATAGTCATAGTAATTTACCTAACCTATTACTATAAGCAACCAAATGGAATATCCAAGAGATGAACAATATTTGAGGCTTAGAACTAGTTATACTATAAGACATAAAACAGGTTAACACAATTCAACCAATGAAAGAAAAACATACCTATTTTCCCATCGATTTGCATTGTAAAGATAATGAATAGTGTGATCATCCAATGGGGATTGATTTGTCAAATAAGCAGATATCATCTATCCGATATTAGTAGTTCTATTAGGAAACTGCCATAATTCAGCTAGATGACCAAGTCCCTCCAGGTAAGAACCTAATTTGTTACATTGTGAAGTCTTTCCACTTCGATCTAACCCTTCCAGAACAATGAAGGAACCTCTTGACTCACAATTCTCAACCCTTAAATTGCCATTACTAGTATTATTTTCCATCCTAATTGATCCAAAAGAACAGTTCCAAGGATGATTCATACGTGAATTCAGTAACCTTGTAGCTAAAGTGCCAAACTTTCTAAGTATTTAACAAAGGAATGAATTAGAAATAACACATTATCACTTAATAAGCATAGAAAAGTACTTGTGGCTAAAAGAATCAATATATAGATCTTACAATTGTAAATAAAAGAGTTTAATTCTAAAAAATAAGAAATCATAGCAGACAACATAAAAACCATTGTTTGTTCATAAGCTCTGATTTTTGGTAGATCATAAACTGTAAGCAAAACAATTCAATTCCAAAAATTTTAAGAACCCATTAAACGAATAAGAAGAAATGGTTACTTACAAAACTTTAGTAAATGTAAAAGAGTTGGCATATGTCTTGTCCCTATTAATAACATACAACAATTAAAAATCAAGTTTAAGGATTGAGTTTTTTAGATTAAAGTAATTTTTAAACAATTAAAAATTAAATTGTTTGACTTGCTATTTGGGTGTAGACATTCAGATGTGTAGTAATGCAATGAAGGCGCTAGAGTGTTGGCAGCCACTATAGGTGGCGAAAATTACGTCCATGCCCATCTACCCACTCTAACTCATCCATATTAAATAGGTATGGTCATTAAATATATAAAAGTTAAATGGGAAATTAAAATGTTATAAATTTTAACCCTGTTACAAATACATAGGTTTGGATAAGGGTACCCATATATTTTAAATTTTTTCCTTTTTAAATAATTTTTTGTATTTTTTATTTTCTTCTAATTTTTTCCTTATTTTTATTTTCTCCTTAGCTTTTCCTCAATCTTCTTTTTTCTTTTCCTCTTTTTTATTTTTCCTTTTTATCCTT